>JAJOOR010014963.1:0-22698 GCA_036250505.1 Solanum acaule
CCCCCCCCCCCCCCCCCCCCCCCCCCCCCCCCCCCCCCCCCCCCCCCCCCCCCCCCCCCCCCCCCCCCCCCCCCCCCCCCCCCCCCCCCCCCCCAGCGTCCTTCACTAGATTAACTTGTGGGGATTACGCGTTAGGTCGTCCATGTGATATTCCTTCTATAATAAGAGTTATAAACTTATAATGATTTATTGTTAGGAAACATTTGTTATTTAAATAGATGTAATAATTTAACAATGTCAAATTGAATTTTGCCTTCTCCTAACTTTTCAAGTATTACAACACTATCAAGTTCTAATAATGGATTCAAAATGGGCATTTTTCTGAATATTACGGATTAAAAGAAATTCTCTAAAAATACAGATCGAAATTGAACACTTCACCCATTAATGAATAAATTGTGACAAACAAATTTAACTTTGTCAGTCATCCCCAAAATTCAAAAAAAAAAAAAATCACACAAATTTTAAAGGTGATATGTTTAATTTTTTAATTTTATATATTAATTTTTACATATAAATGATTTTGAATATGCAGTATCTGTACATTAAAGCATTAAATATAGATTATTACGAAACAAAATAAATTGAAACTTAAAAATTAAATCAATATTAATACAAATGCCAGAAGTTGCAATAAACTCACGTAAACATTAGGAACTAATCTTACTAAAATCCAAACTAAAATTATATAACATAGTTGAATAATTCAAACTACTAAAATTCTAAAAACATACTACATAAAAACTAATATTAAGTAAAAATAACATAATAACCAATCAACTATAAAATATTTCCAAATCAAACAGAAAATTAAAAGACCATATAAAATGTCCAACAAATAAAAAGACCATAAATATTGCCTCTTTTTTTTTTTATTGCAATCTAGAGGAGTAAGACGTAAATTATGTTAGATATTTATTCAACATAAGAACCAAAATTATTAAGATCTAACTTGTTCATTTTAATGGATTCTAGCTAAAGCTTCCTATCACTTTCATTAAATAGAAAACTTTTTAATGAGTTATTTGTACCTAGTGCTTACGTCAAATTAAATAATTTGATTAGAATAATTTAAAATTAAATATAAACAATCCACCATTTAAATAGTTAAGTGGTAAATGTGTTTAAAAAAATTATACGGCTTAGATTTAATTTATTGAGTGATATATATATTGAATGTAAAATATAAATAAATATTTATCGATAATTAAGTAAATCTTGTGATTTTTTTTTTGTTAGACTTTTTACATGCAACAAGTTGGAAGGTGAGAAAAGACAGCATAATGCTTGTGAAATCATCCTTCTCAAATTAAGGACACTGTATTGGACGTAAGGTTCGAAAGGGACGAATTAAGAATTTAGATTTTACGAAATTTATACATATACATTATTATTATTATAATAATAATTATTATAACTAGACGATTTGTACCTGTTAGATATTTAATTAAATTCTCAATCATCTATAAAGCTTAAGAAAAAATCTAGCGATTCATATAAACACACAAGTTTCAAGCTCTAAAAAACGCTAAAATGTTAAGGGTCGTTTAGTTACCAGGATGTGACGGACAGAGATATTTTATAAAATTAATTATCTCATATTCTATATGAGATATATAGCTAATCCCACTATTTAAATACAAAACAATCTCTTAATCTAATTAATACTCATCATAACAAATTGCAAGAACAATAATGTTATATTTTGTTCTAAAGTTATTATTCCTTTATCTCACCAATTAAACAACTTTAAGTGTGTAAGTAATTGTAGCTTGCACAACTTGAAAACCTAATTAATGTGTTCTGTATAATTTAGTGGGATCAATATGCATAATTATTGAAATGACTCACATGCTACTCATCTTAGGAGTAATATACTTCTTATTTATCCAAAAAAAATAAAATGAAATGAAAGTGATGGGATCTCTGTGATCATTCTCAGAAATTAGCTGTCATATTCAATTGCAATTTGCTGCCCTAGAGAAAAAAAAAGACCATTGATAACTATCTCTTTCGTTTTAATTTGTTCGTCTTAAATAACTCATTATGGAGTTTTAAAACTAATCAGAAAATTAAAATTTTAAGCTAAAGAATATGTATGCAATGTATCAAAATGCCATGTAAAATATTGCACAATAACAATAATAACATATCTAGTAAATTTCATAAGTGAAGTCTGAAAAGGATAGTATGTACGCAAACCTTATCTATGAGAGACGGATAGATTGTTTTCGAAGAACCCTCGACTCAAAGTGCAGCAATTCAAAGTAGTTATCAAAAACAAAATCAATGAACAAAACATGATAACTAATAAGGTAAATAGTGTAGAATATTTAAAAACGCACAGTCTTTTTGAAATAAAACAAAAGAAAAATAAGTTAAATAAATTAAAACGGAATTAAGTATAATTTTTAGGTCCAGGTTCAATGTGTATTCTGTTAGAATTGATGGAAGGATAAAGTTACTGATCACTGCCATTGCTGATGAAAGGATAAAGAAAACTAGAGTATAGGCCATAATGTAATTATATATGTAGGTGAAGGGGTGTTCATTGTTTGGATAAAAATCGATCCAAACCGAAAAATCAAACCAAATCGATTCAATCGATTTAATTTGGGTTTTGATTTGGTTTGGTTTTAGATTGTTAAGAACCGATAGTCATTGGTTTGGTTATGATTTTGTTCGAAAAAAATCGAAGAAATAACCGAATCGAACCGAACCAACAAGTTATATACATAAATTTTATTATTATACATACATAATATATTATATTCATAAATAATTTAAAAGATTTTATATATGTTTCATCAAAATTTATTTATAATTTAATTATGAAAGAAAAATTGTCCAAGGTGAGAACATTTTTCTTATTGGTTTCATGTATATGAGTGTCTATGGAAATTCATCGTGGGACTGAAAATGTCATTGTCTCTTTTAGGGGTGTTCACAGTTTGGATAAAAATCGATCCAAACCGAAAAACCGAACCAAACCGATTTTATTTGGGTTTGGTTTTAGATTTTTGAAAATCGATAGTATTTGGTTTGGTTATGGTTTTATTCAAAAAAACCGAAGAAATAATCGAACCAAACCGATGAATTATATACATATATTTTATTAATATACATACTTAATAGATTGTTTTTATAAACAATTTTAAAGATCTTATACATATTTTCATTAAAATTTCTTTATAATTTACTTATTGAAAACAAAAATGCCCAAGATGAAACATTTATCTTATTGATTTCATGTATATGAGTGTCTATGACAATTCTTTGTGGGACTGAAAATGTTATTGTCTCTTCCTTCTAGGCTAATATAGTGAATTTTAAAGCTTTATTGATAGTAAATTTAGTGATCGAAAGTTCAGTAATTTAAGTCATTCTAACTATTTTTCATTTTGAATGGATTGTTGTCACTTTTTTCACATTTTGAATGAATTGTTTCTTTTATTTTTGTGTATGGTTAATAACCGAACTAAACCAAACTGAAACCGATAACCACCAAACCGATAAATGTATATTATATTTGGTTTGGTTTGATTTTGATAATTTAAAAACCGATTAAGTTGGTTTGGTTTTGGTTTTAACCAATAACCGATCCAAACCAACCCGTGAACACCCCTAGTCTCTTCCTTCTATGCCAAAATAGTGAATTTTGAAGGTTTATTCAGTAAATTCAATGATCCAAAGTTCTGTAATGCCAGTCATTCTAACTATTTTTTCATTTGAATGGATTGTTGTCACTTTTTTCACGTTTTGAATGAATTTTTTCTTTTATTTTTATGTATGGTTAATAACCAAACCAAACCAAAACCGAAAACTGAAAACCGAAAACAACAAAACCGATAAATGTATATTATATTTTGTTTGGTTTGATTTTGATAATTTTAAAATTGATTTTTGCTTTTGATATCAAAGTTCGTAAATTTTACACAATTAGATATAATGTTATCTTTGTTTCACTTGTAATTTTTTTTCATGATATCTATTTTAAAACACACTTATGTTATCTTTGTTTCACTTATAATACTTATTTTGGAAATTCCTCGCATGGCTAATTTGAGTTAATTGTATAATCATTCCTACGAATTCGTAGACACCTTTATAAGGTTCAAACTTCATAAATTCTATTTGAGTTTCATTAAGTTACTAAACTTTAATTGCCTGCTAAAAAATTGTCATATCGCCTAATTTATTTTAAACTATTAAGATTAGCATATTTTATCAACCTAAAATTAAGATACCAAGTCAATGTGTATCCATATAACAACAATTAACAACCTACTCTATATAGTCTTGGGTAAAATATAAGCTAATTTTATTTTTACCTTGTGTAAAAAAATTGTATCTACTAGATCCGTTTATCATCATAATTCGTAACCAATTATCATATTGGGTCAAAGAAACTACCTTCCAGATCAATTGACGAGTGAATTTCGTGCTTGGGTACAAAACTCTAAACAAAAAATTCGATCATTCAAGTTTGATAGTATTTATATACGCTAGGATCCGATCTATATGAACTTTATGATGCTCTACTCTTTTCAAGTTCATAATCTAGGAAAAATTGTATGATATAACAAACTATTAATTCAAATTAAATGCTATAGCCACAGTTTATTTTAGTTGTAATTCGCAGCAAACATCCTCTCTTTTTTGCCATCTGATTCGATATACAATTAGCCATTTTATACGTTTCGGTATAAAATGTATAAAATGCGTTTGTGTTTGTATAAAACGAGAGAAAAGTGTATATACAAATGCAAACACATATTTTTTCGTCCTATACACTTATAATTATACAAATACAAATCATATTATACAAATTACCATGTATAAATGAATTTATACAAAACTGAACAATTTGTATAAAATTGGATATTTGTAGCGAATTATACAAATCAAAAGTTCATAGCAAACATAAAATTTGCTATGAAACGCAATTATGCAAACTATAGCTATAACATACAAATATGATTTTTATATTTGCTATATGTGAAAGTTGCTCTTGAATCTATAACTCGAATATTGCCATTTACTTTACTACTATATCCAAGGCCCATAAATATTACTAATGGACTTGTAGATAAACCAAAGCCCAAATAATGAAATGTCTGATTACAAGCCCATTAAGCTCTGAAAAACCCTAGGTTTATAACTCTAATTTCTCCCCATTTTCATCCAAAAAGTTGTGAAAAAAACCCTAGCACAGCCCCCTTATCCGTCACAACCCTGCCAAAATGCCGCCAAAGTTCGATCCATCTCAGGTCGTTGAAGTTTTCGTCCGAGTTACCGGAGGTGAAGTCGGAGCGGCGAGTTCACTCGCTCCAAAAATCGGTCCACTAGGTCTTTCTCCGAAGAAAATCGGTGAAGACATTGCTAAGGAAACTTCAAAGGACTGGAAGGGTCTCAGAGTTACCGTCAAGCTCACTGTCCAAAATCGTCAAGCTAAGGTATCAGTTGTACCTTCCGCTGCCGCACTTGTGATCAAGGCTTTGAAGGAACCGGAACGTGATAGGAAGAAGACGAAGAATATCAAGCATAATGGAAATATCTCGCTTGATGATGTTATCGAGATTGCCAAAGTTATGCAGTCTAGATCTATGGCTAAGGAATTGAGTGGAACTGTGAAGGAGATTTTAGGCACTTGTGTATCTGTTGGTTGCACGGTTGATGGTAAGGATCCAAAGGATTTGCAGCAAGAGATTTCTGATGGAGATGTCGAGATTCCTGAAAATTGAAGAGCTGAAAACAAGGGAATCGTTCGATTCCGTTTGCAGTAGAAGGTTAAATTCTGAGTTTCTCTCTCAATATAGTAGTTCTTAAATTTGGATTCATGCTGTTTTGTTTTTGAGAGAAATGTTATCAGATCATACTTTTCATGATGAAAAAAATGTTGATTTTACTTTGCGTTATTAGAATTTGGATGATCTTCTATATCTTAATATTGCCTGGATTTTGTTAATTTTGTTGCAATGCCATTCCTGAATGCTGTATTTTCGCAATGTTTTGATGAATTGTAGTCTTCATCAAATGCTGCATACCCTCTGTTTTCAGTGTTGAATACTTGATATGAACCTGCAATGTGAGGGTATCAGTTTTACATGACATATTTACTGCTCTGTTCGGCCTTCCTCCAGCCAGGGTCTTTCTAAAACATCCTCTCTACCTCCATACGGTAGGGTAAATCCACATTTGGGATTACTCTGGACATGTCATTGTAGTTGAGTTTTTTGGTTTCCTCATGTCTTTTTAGAGCATGATGTTAAGATTAGTTTTGAACAATCCAAGAGCTTCTATGCATGTCAACTTATGCTGTTTGGTATTTTGATTGTCAAATGTAATAATGCAGCCAAATGAGGACATGACATTAGATAGGATGGTATGGAGGTTAGTTGCTCGCGGATTATAGTAGGAGGTAGTTGGGAGCATTGTTTATGTCTTAGTATTCGCCTTAATCATCTTGTTTTTGACATTTGTTACCATATGATGTTATTGTTTCTCTTTTTATTTGATTTGTATGGCTTTCCATATTTCATTGTTCACAAGTGTATTCTGAGTTGATGCACATGAGTCGATATTTTTTTGGAAATAACTTCTCTTCCTCCACAAGGTAGGGATATGAGTTGCATACACTCTAGTTGTTGTACTAATGTAACTTCTCCTCCTGCCTTAGCTTTCCCTGTATCGTCCCGTGAAAGATTTTGAAGTCCACTTTTTCCTTCCAAAGCAAAATAATCACTATTGCTCTCGATCTACAACCTACCTAATTTTTTCTTACACAAGATTTTTGCTCTCATATTGTGTGTTTTTCCCTTCGTTCAGTTATAAAGGCTTTATACGACTCTACCTTGGTGATTAAGTTCCGCTTTAGTTGGTGTGCAATAAGTGAATTTTGGGATAGGAGGTCTTGTCGGTATGGAACCTATCCGAAGTAAAATATTGTCATCCTATTGTCCAGTGTTTTAAATTTTGTTTAGAGTCGTGTGCTGCTCATGATTCTGCCCTTATTGTGAAGCAAGTAAATTCTATCGCTCGTTAATTAGAGGAGCAGTTCAAGTTCGTTCAGCTTAGGATAAATTACGTGGCTGTCTTGTCCGTCCATTTATCTAAAGTGCAAGAGGTTTTCTTGTGTTTTTCCACCCCCTACCACTTTATATCTATATAATTTTTTGCGAAAATACCACAAGAGTGATAACAATATGATGATATAGTTATTGATGATATTGACGGATAAAGGGCTCAAAGTAATAATGTTGGTTCGTCTTCTTTGCCATTTAATAGAGAAGTGTGTTTAGTAAATGTTGTATCTTTTTTTAGAATATCTTGGGTGATAAAGTATTTTCTTTTTACTTAAATTGGCAAGATTGGACAAAGAATTGGAGCAAATTTGATAGTTTTCTCTATTTATGGAGCAAAAACTACAACTTTAAAATGCAAATCACATATTGAAATAAAACTTCAACTTCATCACATTTGATTTCATATCATGATTTTATCTCACGTGACCAAATTATGTCCTGACTTGTTTTGCGATAGTGAACATTGAACAAATCTCTTTGGAATCTTCTTTGGCTATTGATTTATTTTTGAGATAGTGAACAAATCTCTTTTCTTGCTCGTCAGCGCTGCTAATAAGATTGAAAGATCCATTGTTATTATCGTAGACGGTAGAGGGCTCTTCGCCTTTTACATATCGCGGAGTATGTATGTTATTGTAGGTAAATTGTCGATTATACACCTAAACGATGTCCTCATTTATTGTGTTGTCAATTTTCGATAGTATCTTCCTTTCTTTTGAACAAACTATTAAGGATTAATGACCGTCCAAATATGAAGTGGGGTAGCTTCCTTTTAAGATAATTGGTCTTGCTATTTGGTTCTCCAAGTTCTTCAAACATTATTAAAAGATAGTCTCATCATATTGAGTGTACATACCAACTTTCATGGACAAATGTCACCAAAATACAAGTTACTTCCACTTTAGGATAAATATTCCTTATCTTCAATTTTAAATTCTTTTATATCACCACAAATTTTAATTTCATAATGATTTTTTTTGGGTCATGACTTGAACATATCTAACATTTTTCATGAGGATCTTTGTGTCTTTCAATCTATTCAAATTTTAGTGGACAAAGTTACTCAACATCATAGATGTATGTTTAATGGAGTAGTTAGAATATGCACAATACAATCATTGTACAAAATAAGTATTTACTTTTACTATGTACAACATGTGTTGTGTTTGATTTTTTTTCTATTAAAAATGTGAGGACTTCTGTGGAGGAATTCTATCGTGCTCTATGCAATTATGGTTATTAATTCTGTAGAATCTATTCAAAGGTTCAAGCTAGATTGTAAGCAAAGTAGATTGTAAGAAGTGAGCTTTACATTTTTGTATTTCTATGAGAAGCTTTGATAAAATTCATAATTTTGACCGGATATGAAATTACCGGTGCTCAGTTTAGTGATATTTTTGTGGGTATTCTATCATTGATTGTGTAATTGACTAAGGAGTCGTTTGGTAGCTATTATAGTTATGCATATATTAGAAATGTAGGGATTATTTATAAGTGAATCTATGTATTATTTTATGTAGTTTTTAGTTATGCATGAATTAGTTATTCTATCTTCTATGTTACATAAAATAATCTCTCATAACTTATACATGCATTAGTTATGTGGGTTCTTAACGTCACATTAATTTAATATATGAATAACATATTATCTATCTACCTACCAAATGTCATATAAGTTACATATTGATACATAAATAACTTATTTCCTATCCAGTTACCAAACAAACCCTCAATAGATCTGTTCAACTCTACGTTGCACTACTTGTTCACTAATTATGACGGTTTATCATAGCTTCTTTTCTCCTTCCTTTTGCACTCCTCATAGAGATAAACACCCCCACAAAGGAGGATACAATTGACTGTTTAAATGTTACTTCATTAATAAAGAATCTCTTGAAGTTATACATACCTTCTAAACTAATGCCAATGTCAAGCGTATTACTAAACTTTCAAAATAAGAGGAGAAATAAAATTAAAATTTAAATTGATTGCTTGTAATATATCGATAGTCTCTTAAACTTGTTATCAACGATCAACTAGATATTATAGGATGGCTTTTGACATTTTGACATTTCAATCAAAGACCCCTTTTCTAAGAAATCGACATGTGTTAGTTGAGTAAACTAATCAGTCACAATAAGCCAAGCTTTAGCTTTCTAGTGGGTGCCTATTTGTTTGCTCATTCATTTATGACATTTTCTATACACGTGGAATTGCATAAAACCGTCCAAATAATATTTTCACTTCCAATATTGTCTTTGATAATTTCTCATTCAAGAATCTTCTATTTTCCTCTCCTATTTAAACCCTCAAAAACCTTTTGCTTTTCTTCATCAAACCAATTACTTCACACTCCAAAGCAATACACCAAACTCTTATTAAAAGTACTTTCTAGATATTTTTAATAATCGTGGTGTTCGAGTCAACTTTCTGTCTGAGTAAATAATGTCTACCTTGGTTGAGTTTCATGTCTCTCATGTTTTCCCATATCATAGTGTGAGAATGGCTAAAAAGATGGTGAATGTGAAGCCATGGATTGAAGTTGCACCACCACTTGTTATTTTCCCAACTAAGATTTCTCATTCACCAAATCTTGAAACAATCAAAGAAGAAGAAAAAAATGAAGATGACAAAAAAGATAACTCATTTTAGTATTTATTCAAGAATCTCTCTAATGTTTCTTCTTCCCTTTTAAACATTTTTTTTGTAAGGGGAAGAAAGGTATTAGTTGCATTTAGTTGTTAGAGCAATGTGAGCTATCTTCAAATTATGAGTATGTGTGTGTATATATAATGGAATGATATAATGGTCTCTATGTATTTTCTTAAGGATATGGTTGGTAACAATATGATATAATGGTCTTATCTCCCTTGTATTGATTAATAACTAATAAAGTTTTATATATTAATTATGTAAATATAAAAATAAAACTAACTCTTACATATCTAATATAGTTTTACAAGTAAGGTCTGGAAAGATATGATGTACGTATACTTGCTTTGTCATGATGAGGATAGGTCATTAGGCCGTTTTTGATGAACCGATAAAATTTGAGGTCAATTAGAGTTTGATAATCAAATTCATAAGAATCTACACACACAAAAACATTCCTAATCATCATTTCATGTTTCATGTTTCTGAGATGCAAAAAATGAAGCTTATCAGGGTGAGTAATGGTCACCGGACCAATTTTAAAGAATTAAATTTTTTTTCAGGTTGATCAAAGTCTGTCAATAGAATTCAGAAAAATCAACTTGTACTGACATGGTGAGTACTTGTCACTAGGTCATTTTTTATTGTCTAATCAAATTTTAGATCAATTGAAGTTCGTCAATTAATTCAAAAAAATAATAATCAACATGTACTAACTATTATTACACACAAAACGCTCTTAATTATGAATTCATGACCCCGAAATGCCAAAAAATGACGTTTATCATCTTGAGTATTGTCTCCTGGCCATTTTTTATTGGCTAAGCAAATTTCAGGTCAATTGAAGTCCGTTAATTAATTTCAGAAAAATAAGCATTTACTAATACACACAAAAAAGCTCATACTCATAAATCCGCATTTCATGATCCCGAAATGCCAAAATAACGTATATCATGGTGAGTATTGGTCATTGAACTGTTTTTTATGGACAAACAAAATATACAATAAGCCATTTGGAGTTCGTCAATCAAATTATGAAAAAATTATATTTACTAAAACTCATAAAAAATGCCCATAATTATAAATTCATATTTCATGACCCCAAAATATAAAAAATAACACTTGTCAAAGTAAGTATTTATCATCAAACCATTTTAGATTAACTAATAAAATTTCAGGTCAATCTAAATGAGTCAATTAAATTTACAAAAATACCCATAATCATGAAATTTTTTGATGATTCCAAAATGCCAAAAGAATAACATTTGTCATGGCAATGATCACCAAACGGTTAGAAAAATCAAGATATACTAATACACACAAAGAATTCTCATAATCATAAATTCATATTTATACAAGTAAATTACACTATATTGGAGCGCAACCCTTTCTCAAATTTGCACGAAGGCGAGATGTATATTTCGTGAATCAAATTATCTTTTATATAATATTTTTCACAAGAGATCGATAAATAAACTATAATTTTATTTAAATGATATAATTACTCAATGGTTGATATTGGTATACGTGTATCCTATTAAAACATGCCATGTAGGACCTTAAATTTTTACTCATTTCTCCTCAATGGAAGAATTTTCTTTTAACATGTCTCATTCCTATATATATCTTTGACAATTACTATACTTTCATATTAATTTGAGAGATTTGACAGATATTGCCAATTGGAAAATTGATATATGTAGCTCAAGGAGAAAAAAAATAAAATACTTTCTTCTATAATTACTAATGGAATCCAAAAGTAATGTATAAAATGCATATCAATTCTAGGGTAATAATTGAATAGGTTAAAAGTAGTGGAGGAGTCATAATTTTGACTGCTTAAAATATTTGGATGCATGAAGAAAAATTGAAATATTATTCAATAACATATGTAAGGCAAGAATTTCATGGGTGTCCTATTCGGATTTTGCTATTTAATCTATATTATTTTTTCTGGACATAGACGATATCTGACGTTATTTATAGCTGAAGTTCAGAAAAATTTTATTGAATTACCGTCATACTATTTGTTTGAAGTTAAACTTTGTAAAGCTTAACTTCAAGACAATGCATCGGTAAAGTTATTCCGAAGTGGATAGACTTGCTAAGTGTCCGAATATCGGATATCTATGCACTTGGGCCTAGTCTAAGATCAAGATCCAATTTTTGGGCCTCCAAAAGTTGGTTTGTTTGGTTGATTTTTTGGGTCTAAATTTGGGAAGGGCCCACTACTGACCAGGCTGAGGCTAGTCATTTACCTTCTTGGGCTTTCAACAAAATTAGTGCACCCACCAAGTAGTCCAACCTCTAATTTTGATTTTCTCGAACCGAAAATTCATGAATCGAGAATCCTGATGCATATAGATACAAACAATTCAATAGGAGCAAGAATTTTTAGGAACACTTAGAACAGTCTGCTTCAGAGAAGAAGAGCCTCCAATTGATAGATGACTCGATCAATCTCACCCACTTGATAATTCATATAAAAGTTACTAACTCGACTTTCTCTCGATTAATATTTACATAAAAATTGAGCTAATAATGAGATGGTTCAATTCAACCAGAGCTATGTATATATAAGCAAAAAAAAATATTAAGATTACAACTTTAACCTCCTGTATTTATCGTTCAACTAATCTAACAAGAAGAGGAAAAAGTAAAATATTAACTAAAAAAACATCAAGAAATTAAACAATGAAACATAATCACCATGTGTATATACTATTTAGTGAATAATTTTTTTATTTACAGAGGTTTGATTCATTAAATTAAAATATATGAGTTTGATTTAAATCAAATAAAAATAAAAGGGAAAAAGGTCCGAAATATATTCGAACTTTGATAGAAATTATTGTTATGATACCAAACTTTATGGAGGACCTTTTACCCCTGCACTATTTAATAGTGTATAAAGGTATATATGTGCCCACGTGGACATCATAAATATTGCATAATTATAAATAGTAATGTGTCCACGTGGACACATATATACCTTTAAAATACACTATTAAATAGTGCAGGGGGTAAAAGGTTCGCCAGAAAGTTTGATATCGTAACAACAATTTCGGCCAAAGTTAAAGTATTTTTCATACCCTTTTCCCCAAATAAAATTGAAAAAAAACTCTTATTTTCAAATGAACGATCCATAAGGTCTCTAATATCATTAATTGATGGCAATCTTTTGTTCGTGAAACGCTTTCTACTTTTAACATATTATAAACTATATCTTAATCATTCTCAACGAGCCGAATGACATAGGTGCACAAGAGTACTCGCCTTTTTTCTTATAAATTAATATTCAAGAAGAGTTGGATGCTTGTTGATATTAAATTAGGAGTGGAGGATGAATGATGCAATTTTTTTTGATACATATATATTTGGAGTTTAGTGGATAAAAAGAATAAATGAGTCATGACAGGTGTTCATTTTATTTAAATAAATATTGGGCGGTTAATTATTTTTATTAGTACTAACCTAATCTATGCTATTGATGATTAGCTATTTGGACGGTGTGCATTAACAATAGATGAGCTTAATTAAAAGGCAAACTAATAATTGGTCCATATTATACATCTTAGACATTATTGTGCTACTTTTTTTAAAAAAAAACTTATATGTTAGGCTAATGATATATACATTGATAATGTAAATTTTTAGAACATAATTAATTTACTAATTTTAATTTAGCAAGTGATGCAAATATTCATATAACTATACTGAAAAGAGTCACTTCCTCCGTTCCATTTTATATGACCTAGTTTGATTTGACAGGAACTTTAAGAAAGAAAGAAAGACTTTTGAAACTTTTGGTCTAAAATAAGTTTCATATATTTGTTTGACGGTAAATCATTTCATTAAGAGTAAAATAGACATTCTAAAGTGAAGTTGTTACTAAATATAGAAATGCGTCATTCTTTTTGGAACGGACTAAAAAGAAAAATAAATCATATAAAGTGGATAGAGGGAGTAATAAGTCATATATGTGTGAGTTTGTTTATATTGTCGATCTTAATCTCAAATAAAGGAGAAGCATTGTCGAGTGTTAATCAGAACAATCTCATAAAGATAGGAGTAATATTGTGTATATCTTATTCTTTCAAGACTCTATATATCTAATTACATTAAATTTGTTGTTGTAAATATATTTCATCTGGTCTAATTAGATAGAACATTGGAATTATCATTTTCAAAAAGATGTTAATTAATAATAATATTTTAATGTCTTCTAACTTGGTTTCATCTAACATCAATTTTGGGTGAGCTTAAGTAGACATGTACAAAATTGAACAAGGTGACACACCGCACACGCATCATACACGATAATTCACGTAGGATACACTCAAATAGATTTGTATTGTGCCCTTTGGACGTTGTTGTTTACTTTTTCAACTTTATACAAATTTAAATATTTATTTATACACATCCAACATTGAAGGACATATATACCAACTAAAACCAAATTAAAAGAACATGTTCATATTGTTCTGAGTTTTTTTTTTAAAGTGAGTGTTTAGAGTGATGAGATAAATTTGCTTATGATAATCCAAATTCTCATAATTACAACTGACAAGTTTAACTACCACATGTTACAAAATAATTTGTTTGTGGGGTTTTGGACTTTATTTTTGTGCTTTTAGGTGTGTCTTCCAGATAAATTTATCTGGCACCTCAGCCAGCAAACAAAATGACAACATTTATGACCCATTGTAACTATTAAAATACAAAATAAAATGAATGTCTTTAAGTTTTTTTTCTTTTCTTTTTTCTTTTTTCTTTTCTAATTATTAGCATCATTTGGGACCCCACTCCCCCTTTAATTTTTATTGGATAAGTGTAGAAAATGGTTTTGTGATAAGATTAACAAGTCCCTAATCTCATCATATGTTCTTTGGTGGTCCCATTTGAGTTTTCATATTAGTTTTAGGCTCGACTAATTAAAATTTATATTAGGAAGATTTATTTGAAAGTAAAAAGTTTTTTGTTTAAAATAATTTTATATTTAAGGTTTGAATTCAAAATTTTTGAGTAAAAATGAAGATAGATTTATCTCTCCACTACGATTTTTTATAAAAAATATCTAATCTCATCACTTAACGAACAAGGATTCGCATATTAAAGGAATATACAATTCACAATTCTTAAAAGAAGAACATCCAATAATTAATCTTAAAAATATGAAAAAGAACTATCTATGTAATGTTTTTCATTTTATTAGGAAAGAAAACAAAAAAAAAAAAAACTTGTCTTTATCAGGAAAATAAGAAAATATGTCAGCATGGATTGCATATTTTGATTCAGTGATATGACGACCACAGCAAATAATAATATATTGAGCGTAATTACGAATGATCTATGTAAATTTTACTCTCTTTTTTTAAAGATAAGAAAATTATTTTCAAAAAATCTTTGATAATTCAAAAAAAAAATGCAAAAATAAAAGAGACATGGTAATAATAAGGCAAATAGTACATAACCTAGAGAAAATATTAAAGAACAAGAATAATAACATATATGATAATCGAAGCACAAAAATTATGATAGTAGAAAATTGAAGAAAATAGTACTAACAGCCTAGTACTATTGGTAAGAAAGTGAAAGCAGAGTACATAAAAAAAATGAAAATACTTTGCTACAATCAACCTTTTACCCTAATTCTGAAATTGTTACTTATTATTTTTTTTAAAAAAATTGTCTAGTTTAATTTCCTTTACTATTCTTGATTATTAAATACTGGTTAAATTTGTGGCTAAAAAAGATCGTGACGATTGACTATCAATCTTTAAAAATTAAAGACAAAAATGTTAGGACTAGAAAGCTCTCGATAAACAATTTTTTCCTTTGAAAATTCTATTTCAGTTTCCAACTTAATGTTTAAAGTCAAAATAATTTTTAAAATATATAAAATCCATCCATTTCAACTCTTTATAAGATCATCATCCAACCTATGAACCAACTCGTTTTATTTCTTAATCAGAGATTTCGAATTTAAATTTTAAAAATATTTTTTTTTTATACCAAACGTCTTTTCTATTTAATGAAACTTACTAGATGTGAAGAATTAATGGAGCTCAAAAAGAAAAATTAATTGGAACAAAAATGAAAAGAATTGGCTCACTTAAAAAGTTCTAAAATTTTTGTGGTAAAAATTATCAATTTTGTTATTTAAATTGTGTGGAGTTTTATTATCTTTTCTGAACTTATTTTTTTATTTATATATCGCATGTCCTAATTCTGTTAAAAAAAACAAGTTAAAACACATTTTATGTATACACATGCTTATACGATACACATGTTCAAATCGGACCTTATCTTCTTCTTTTTTTCTTACATATTGATAACACTAGAAAATAATGAATTAAAAGGGTGAACAAAAGATAAATATATACATCCAAAAATAAATCGATTTTCCAAATTCTATTTATTTGTTTCATTGTTGTAAAACTACAAAGCTTCCAATTTAAATCATATTTTTGTGGCTAAAACAATTTATTATTTTTGTGTACATAAAACAAAAGTATTGTCCATTACCTTTTCTTACTTTTTTTTTTATAATATAAAGTTTATATTTATTTTGCAATCCAGCTAGCACTATACCGTTGGTAGACATGATAGGTCCTTTTCCCCACCCTTTTCGGGGTCCAAATTCCATTTGTGAGCTTTTCATTTAGCTTTATCGAACCAGTTTATATGTATTTTAATTATTTTATCGAATATATTATTATTATTTTTCATTATTAGTATTAGTGTTGAATGGCTTTACGATTCTGCCTATTTAAGAATTATACAAATAAGAAGGAATTATCAAATATGTTTTGCTTTTATAGATGTTTAAATTTGAAACCTCATAATTTTCCTCCTACTTCATATACATCCTTTAGTGAATTTTTGTTCTTTATTGAAAAAAACTACACAATTAAATTATTAAAATCAACTATTGAGTAATTCAATCAAAGAATTACAATAAAAGGAAGTTAATATATTAGAGTTGGTTAATATAAAGAGTAGTGTTGATAAAAATAGAATAACAGTTGAAAAAAATAAAAATATTTAAATATTTTGTATGGTTTTAAGAACTCATTTTGCTATTTTTATTCATAGCTTGTAAAGAAAAAGTCAGTAAATTTTGATGATCATAAATACTCGATTGATATGAGTGATATTTCATTAATTTCAAATTAGCCCATGAATAACAATGACTCACGTGAAACTAAATCCAAAGAGGAGATTGTTAGTTGCGCGTGAACAATGTCCAACTTTTTGATCTATGAAAAAAGCCTTTACTTCATGAGTCTAGCACCCTAATATTACTTTTGTTAGAAATTTTTATATGAATATGCTCTAATCCAGTAAACTGAAAATAGAAAAGAAAAACCTCAAGCAAACAATATCACATCATTTAATAATATTTAAAACTACTTTAACCCAATAATAAGTCACCATACAATTATTAAATAGGCGATAAAAGTGGGATAATTTAAAATTTCTTCACCCTTAATTTTAAATTTCAGATTCGAGCTCTCGAGATGACAAATGGTGCCCTTAGAAATGAACCACATAATATACAAATCCAAATTTAATCAAAGTTCAATACAAATAACAAAATCGAACGTTGAAAAAGAAAAAAACAATTGAATAGAGCCGTTGTGTGACAAAGATGTGTATAGGTTGTCTATGGGACCAATTGCAAGCTCATAAATTCCCCCAATAATTTGCATTTGGGGCCACATTAATTATTGTAACTCAAAAACTAAATTAATTTTTTTAAAATTAAATTAAATTATTTTTTTTTAAAATAAAATAAAATAAAAACTCTGTAATCCACTCTTAATCAAACATAAATACCTATCCACTCCCTCTCTCACTCTACACAAAACAAAAAAACTGAGCATACTCTGTTTTCCTCTGTTTTTTCTACTTTAAAATCTCTTTCTCCTCATGACTAAAGAAGTCGAGGCCGTTCACGAGCAGGCGGCGGAGTATTCCGCAAAGGATTACACTGATCCTCCGCCTGCTCCTCTGATCGATTTCGAGGAATTGACCAAATGGTCTCTATACAGAGCAGCAATAGCGGAGTTTATTGCTACTCTGTTATTTCTTTATATCACTGTTCTTACTGTAATTGGATACAAACACCAAGCCGATGTTAACGCCGGAGGCGATGTCTGCGGTGGCGTTGGTCTTCTTGGTATTGCTTGGGCTTTTGGTGGCATGATTTTCGTTCTTGTTTACTGTACTGCTGGTATTTCTGGTGAGTTTTTTCGAGTTTACTCGTTCTGAATATACTTATTTATACATTTTTTTAAAGATAGATATAGTAAATAGAAGGTTTGAGCGAAAAACTATTAAATTTTGTCGAATTCATAACTGTATAACTATGGCTTGCCTTATTAGTGTCCTTTGTTGTTTTGTTAAACATAAAAAGTGATATTAGTAACTTTGTAGTTTATGTTTTATGATTTAGTTGAATTTAGTATTTTCAATATTAAAATAAGTAGGGTGAAGGGTCGAAATGGCCATAAACTACGAAAAATGAAACAATTTTGCCCTTCGTTTAAAAATTGTCTCGTTTCTTATGTTTGTCGCTAGTTAAGTGGGTTGATTTTGCTCTTTTAGCGAGATGAATTGAGCTTTGAGGTACAGGGTTTATCTGAATTCAGTACTCTAAACGCAAAACATAAATTCATGTGTAAAAAGTCAACTAAAACTACAATGAAAAGGGAAAATTTAGACCATTGATAAAAAAAAATTCTCCTTTTATTCAAATTCTTTACGATTATTATAACAAGTTAAATTATACTGATAATATATGTGATGATTGTAGGTGGACACATCAACCCTGCTGTGACATTTGGGTTATTTTTGGCAAGGAAAGTATCATTGATTAGGGCAGTATTGTACATGGTAGCACAATGTTTGGGTGCAATTTGTGGTGTAGGTTTTGTGAAGGCATTCCAAAGTGCATACTACAATAGATATGGTGGTGGTGTTAATGTTATGGCACCAGGACACACCAAGGGTGTTGGTTTGGCTGCTGAAATTATTGGTACTTTTGTTTTGGTCTATGTTGTATTCTCTGCCACCGATCCCAAGAGAAGCGCCAGAGACTCTCATGTTCCTGTAAGTAAAATCGAATTCAGAATTCACAGATTTATAAATTTCAAATTCTGAATATGTTGTTAATGTTACTTGACATGATACAGAACGAAGTAGCAAAGAGTAAACTCTATTCATGAATTATTATTTTGTATACTCTGGTCTAGTTTAGCTTGTCTAGGGGTAGGTAGGAGGGGGGGGGGGGGGCTGTTCTACGATAGGGTTAATTAATTTCCCCACTAATGTGGCTAAAGACAAAATCTTATCTTTGATTTTTGAAGCATTTTTGTGTGGTGTTAATTAGTAAGTGGCCTACCCACTATTATTCTAATTATTTTCTTGATTTATTAAAGAGGGAGGTGACCTAACTAAAATACTTTAGAAAACACAAAGATAATAAAGTGGTTTGATTAGTTTGTAATGATGTTAAAGTTGTACACCTATCATATCACTAAAGATTATATTCCTTATGTTTCAATGTGATAAATTTAATTAAATATGAAGTTTTTAGATTAAAATAAAAAATTAACGAGTGATTTAAAATAAACATAGATATGTATATATTATCTGTCATGTTTCTTTTTATATGCTCCTTAAAAGAAATTAGTTATGAATAATTCTTTTGACTATTTTACCCTTTTTGTGATAAATAAAGGTCTTGGCCCCACTTCCCATTGGATTCGCCGTATTCATGGTTCACCTTGCCACTATTCCGATCACCGGAACCGGAATCAACCCGGCGAGGAGTTTTGGGGCCGCCGTGATTTTCAACGGTGACAAGGCGTGGGATGAACACTGGATTTTCTGGGTCGGGCCATTCATCGGAGCTTTCATCGCCGCTGTCTACCACCAATACATTCTCCGAGCTGGAGCAATTAAAGCTCTTGGTTCATTCAGAAGCAATGCTTGATAAAAGATGGATTTGAGAAATTTGTAGATAAAATGTTTGTTATGTCACATCTATCGCGAAATGTCATGTGCATCGAGCTGACATCCTTACGCTCTTTTAAAAGTTTGTTATTCCAATGGGGAAAAAGGGTGGGACTATTCTATCGTTTTGATTTATTTTTTGTTTTGTTTGCTTTGAATGTATTTAAATTAAATCTATTTGTAACGTTTGGTTTTATCTAGTTGTTCCTTTGTTATCTTTTTTTTTTTTTCGTATTTCTTGTTGATTTCATGTACATTATAATAATAGTGTATATGTTGGGTTCAATTTTTTCTTTTTTCATTTACTTTGAAAATTATCAATCTTGTCAACGCAAATAGTATTTGAGGTGAGGATTTATCGAAAATCATCTTAATATTTTTCAAATAGAAATAAAAACTGCATATATCACATTTTATGTGAATATGTTGTTGTCAACATAAATATAATTTGGACAGATATACCTCGGAGGCAAATAAACTTTAAACGTATGGGATAGTATATATGTTCTAGTTTTTAAACGGCAGGGACATCAATGTCCCAAAAATATAACGAAGGATATCTGTATACTATTTACGATAGTTCGAGGACATATTTGTTCCTTTTCCCTTTAAATAATATTATAATTTTTTGTTTATTAACTGAACATGAAAAAATTAAAAAATATTTTTCGTGATACAAAACACACCTTGAAAGCAACATGCTACCTGCACAAGGAATCTTTAAAGTGATGCAAATATTGGCAAATTCATTTAACTGGTTGTCATTTTCGTCAAGATGATAAGGTTGTGAATCATTTTGTTAATGTGTAGGTTATAAAAATAGTATTGTGTAATAATATGGAATTTATTTTTCTAGATAATAATTTGATAGATATGTGAATGTATTAGGAGAGATAAGACTATAAACGAGAATATATAGGATAAGATGAGAGTGATATCAATGGTGTATATATAGTGTATACAATACGAAAAATGAAGCTGAAATGGTTTAGATATGTACAGAGGAGGGACGTTAATGTCCCAGTAAAAAAAGTGTGGAAGGTTGACATTGATAGTGTAAGGACATGTAAAGATTGATTGGAGAAGAATATGAAGATGTGATTAAACATGAAATGGCATACATTATGCTTATCGAGCACATGACCACTAAATAGGAGAGCATGGAGGTTAAGGATTAGGACATGAAATTAGTAGATAGTCGAATGATTTCAAAACAATAGGAGGGATGTGGATTCCCTTGAATAAAAGTATGAGAGGTTGACAATAATAGGTTGCCTATATAAGGACACATAGAGATAGATTGAAGAAGATCATAGAAAAAAATAAATTAAATAGGACATGACACACCTTAAGCTTATCGACCACATGATGAAATATTAAATAGCAGAGCATAGAGGTTGAGAATTAGGATAGAAAATTAGTATGTCATCGCGTGAATTCTTTATCTTTTTTAGGAGAGCGTGCTTCTAAATTAGAGCACCTTATTTGCTTCATCTTTATTATTTTAATGTCATTCTATTTCTTTCCTTCGATATTCTCATCCTAACTTCTTCACTCTTATATTTTTTAAACCTATTTTGAATAGCTCGGGAACCCCTATTCATCGTATTTGATTTAGTACTGCTTTCACACATGATGTCGTTTTCATTGAGCTGAAAGTCTATAAAAAATAATCTCTCTGTTCCAAAAAAATAGTGCTATAAAATCTGCGTATATCTTACATTTTAAACCCCATTTATAAAATTAGATTATTTTATTATCACTCAATATATATTTGTTGTGTTCCTAAACTTATGGCTTGTTTAAAGCATTCTTATCCTTAAACCTATTGACTAATAGCATTTCTTTTTCTACTATATTATAAAAGGGAGTTTAGGCCTAAGTATAATATATAATATTCAAGATTGGGACTTTTCCCAATCTTGAATATTATATATTATACTTGTGGGACTTTTAAAAGGAAGTTTATGCCCAAGTATAATATATAATATTCAAGATTGGGACTTTCTTGAATATTATATATTATATAGTAGAACTTGGGCATAAACTCCCTTTTAAAATAATATATGTATATATATATATATATATATATATATAGGGGTGTTCATGGTTTGGATAAAAACCGAACCAACAAGTTATATACATACATAGTATATTATATTCATAAACAATTTTAAAGATTTTATATATGTTTCATCCAAATTTATTCATAATTTACTTATGAAAGAAAAAATGTCCAAGGTGAGAACATTTTTCTTATTGGTTTCATGTATATGAGTGTCTATGAAAATTCTTTGTGGGACTGAAAATGTCATTGTCTCTTCCTTCTATGCCAAAATAGTGAATTTTGAAGTTTTATTCAGTAAATTCAATGATCGAAAGTTCTGTAATGCCAGTCATTCTAACTATTTTTTTGTTTGAATGGATTGTTGTAACTTTTTTCACATTTTGAATGAATTGTTTCTTTTATTTTTATGTATGGTTAATAATCGAATAACCGAACCAAACCAAACCAAAATCGAAAACAACCAAACCGATAAATGTATATTATATTTGGTTGGTTTGGTTTTAATAATTTTAAAACCGATTAAGTTGGTTAGGTTTTGGTTTTGACCAATAACCGACCCAAACCAAACCGTGAACACCCCTATATATATATGTCATAAATGGAAAAGTCCCAATCAAGGAAGCAACATACATCATTTACAAATGACTTAAAAAATATTAAAAATTACAATAATTACCAATTTAAAATATTTAAAAGCTATATAATAAAATAGGTTGACTCTCAAAATTCTATCAGACTCACATATATTGGGACAGAAAAAATAACACATATCATTTTAATATTACCAAAAAAGTATTATAAATAATAATAATTAACAACTTAAAATATCTGAAAGACATTTTAAAAGGGTTAATTTTGTAATTTTATCCA
>JAJOOR010014964.1:0-24052 GCA_036250505.1 Solanum acaule
AAGCCCCCCGAGCTTGGTATAGTCGCATTGAGGCTTATTTTCTGAAAATGGGTTTTCAAAAGTGTCCATATGAGCATACACTTTTTGTGAAGATTGGGGATGATGCGAAAATGCTTATTTTATGCTTATATGTTGATGAACTTATATATACTGGGAACAATAGTGCCATGTTTGCTGAATTCAAGAAGTCTATGGTGTATGAGTTCGAGATGTCTGATCTTGGTAATATGCATTATTTTCTTGGATTAGAAGTGGTGCAATCTGATGATGGGATATTTATTTTACAAAAGAAGTATGTGCGAGATATTTTAGATAGGTTCAAGATGTTGAACTGCAATCCCATCAACACACCCGTTGAGTTTAGCTTAAAACTAAACAAAGCTAGGAGAGGAACGAAGGTGGATAACAGGCTTTACAAATAAATTGTGGGCAGTTTAATGTACCTAACTGCTATAAGACCCGACATTATGTATGCAGTAAGTCTTGTAAGTAGATATATGGAAAGTCCAACGGAGATGCATTTGTTAGCTGCGAAGAGAATTCTTCGCTACTTACAAGGAACAAAAGATTTTGGCATTTTCTACCAGAAAGGAGAAAAGTCAGATTTGATTGGCTTTACGGACAACGACTATGCAGGAGACCAAGATGACAGAAAGAGCACTTTCGGTTATGTTTTTATGCTAGGCACAGGGGCTGTTTCGTGGTCTTCCAGGAAGCAAAAAATTGTCACTTTATCGAGTACTGAAGCGGAATTTGTTGCTACTACAGCTTGTGCTTGTCAAGCTGTTTGGTTAAGAAGAATTTTTGAAGAACTACAATTCAAACAAGAAAGAGCAACTACAATTTTCTGCGATAACAACTCTGCCATCAAGCTATCAAAAAATCATGTGCTACATGGAAGGAGCAAGCACATTGACGTGAAGTATTATTTTCTGCGAGATCTCAACGATGAAGGAACAATAGAGTTGGAATATTGCCGAAGTGAAGACCAACTTACAGATATCTTTACCAAACCTCTCAGGTTGTTTCCTTTCCAAAATTTGAGGAGGTTGATTGGAATTGGGACAATGGATGAGTTCAAGAAGCTGAAGTTAAACTGAAGCTTGAGAGCTTTCAGTTTAAGGGAGGGTGTTAGTTTTAAAAATTCAGTTTAGTAAATTAGAGTTTTGTTATACGTTAGGTTTGTCCTAGTCTTTAGGAAGTAATTTTAAACGTGGGCAACTATCTAGTTTTAGGAGTGTAGTTCCTAATTTTTAGCTTCAGGTTGTTTTGCTTATAAAGGATTGTAATTGCAGCTTTCAGATATTTAGTCAAAAAAATTCCTTCGATTATATTGCCTTCTCTCTTCCCTATCGTCTTTCAACTTACAAATATATATTTCTTGATACTGTTTTTCTATCAAAACCAATATATCTATTTGAATTAATGACATGTACATCAAAACATAAAAGACATTGTAATAGTTGAAATTCAGAATCATACCTTTAATTCACTAGTCCTCTAATTATTCCTTATGTTGGAAGGAGGAGCTAGGTAAAATACTAACCTTACAAAGAAAAGAAGATGCAGTCTCATATATTCTTCTTCTTTTTTCTTTTTTTTGACAAAATCCATAATTATTCATCGATTAACAAAAATAATAAGTTAGGAGAAAGAAAAAGAAAATTAAGAATAATTTCACCAAAATATATGCCTAATTAACTTAGGTTTGTTAGCTGCAAAAATTGCACAATACTCGGTAATATTATTATTTTTTTCCTTGTTGAAGAATTAGTCTACACTATAATAACTCTACAATGTGGAAACCAAAGAAATAGGAAATAAATAGAAAAAAAAATTAAGGTTCAATTCATGCGTACGTACTAGTTTCTCGTGTAGTACACACATTTTATTCCGTAGGCATTTGGACATGCAATTTTATATCGCGATATGAAATCATGAACTGATTAATGTGTTTTCATGCTGGTATTGTAAAATTATTATGTAATTCTCACCATGCAAAATTATGTGACTAAACATATGAGAATCTCCATACGTTCACAAATGAATGTGAAAGCCATATAAATTATATATTTCAATTTATACATATAAGAAAATATGTTTTTAGCGAGAGAAAATTTAGTCGTATAAAGTCTTGATATTTGAAAACACATTCCCGCTTGATTATATCATTGGTAAATTTACCTCGGAGTTGAACTCTTGCAACAATAGCACCAACCAGATCAATTTTAACTTTATATCCTTTTTCGCATCGTAAATACCTTAAAAGATGCATGATCAGTGTAAATTATGACCTTGATCTCAATAGATACGTCCTAAGTTGAGTAGTTTCACATGGAAATATATATATATATATATATATATATATATATATATATATTTCTTTTTGTTGTCTTTGCGTTAGGACTAACTTTCTCCCATTATTCTTGAGTTAGGACTAACTATCGGAACAAGGAAATATTTCTTTAGCCACTCGTGAATAAGGATTATAAGGGAACTCTTAATCAAATTAATAGGAATTAGACCTATATAACACGATTTTAAATAAAAAAACTTCAATCATTTTTCCTTGACCGAAAGGAGAAATAAAAAGACAAGAGATATATTGAATTGTCAATTATCAGAAGTCGAATCTTAAGTGAGCAATACAAGCATATTTGAATATCTTTTTTGTGTTGATACCAAAAACAACATATTTTTTGTTGAATAGATGGCTTTTTTTTGGGGACTAAAGGACTAGACAGACCATATTCGATCGTAATATAAGACAAGTGTATTTACGAAAGAGGGAGACATAAACCTTACTTCCACCGTAAGTAAGGAAGACTAAGTTTTTATTATTAGAAATACGAATCCAATAGCTTAATTCTTATATATAAAGTAACTATCGTTTAGTTAAGACGACAAAAAACCTTTGCGAGCACAAACACAAATATACGTGTTTTAATCTCATGAATTTATCAGTAGTTTTTATCTTATAACATGATTTTAACTTTTTATCTATATTCAATATCGCGATAAATATTTTCACACAATTTAAAATTTCAATCATTAAGAAAAGGCTAGTCATATGTAACACAAATTAGTTTTTAATTTTTGTATTACTTTACCGTTTGAACATCAATAATGGTCATAGTAAACGAATCTAACAAAAAAATATAATTTGAGCTGGTCAATTAATTTTATTAATCACTCTTTTAAATGCTTGGTCTTCACTTTTCCTTTTTTATAAGCAAATTGTCTTTATTATTTTTAACTTATAAACTATTAGGTCAATTAATCAATTAATGCTGAAACTTTCGTATAAATAATGCTGAAATATTTTTTCTTAATATTTTCAATAGCTATGGACAATAATATTTTTCCAAATAATCCTCATCCTGTTTGTACCATATGTCACAAAAAAGTTGTCGATAGCGGTAAAAGGGCTATAACAAAGCTTCGTTGTCAACATTTCTTTCATTTGGGTAAGTAATATAAATCTAAAATATTTGTAGATTATTTAATTTTAGCAGAAAATAAGCAAATGTTTTTTAAAATTTATTCGTATGTTTTTATTAGAATTTTTCTATTGAAGACACTTGATAAATCATGTTGTAGATAGATGGATCTTTCTGTTGACTCTTGTATTCAGATTAGCAAATCAGAAATAATAAAAGATGAAAAGAAAAAAAAAAGAATCATCGGAGTTTTGACACTTTCTTAATTACTCAATATACAAAATCTTGTTATGCAGATTGTATTGGATCTTCATTCAATATGAGGGGTGCAATGATGTGCCCCAACTGTCTTGTCGATGAAGGAGGGAAATGGATACGTTGTGGAGACGTTGAAGATGATGATGATGAAGATAACACTAATGATGATGAAAATAGCAACAATCTGGATGAATTCTTTGGAGAAGATGTAATTACCTCATTAATTATTTAATTATAGTAGATTTTATCAATTTAATATAAAAATTAGAAAAAAAATTTAATTATTATCGTACTAATAGAATTCTTAGTGTGGGGGTTTATCCAATGCGCACAAAGTGCTCACCCGAAGGGCAAAGGCTGTGGCTGAGGTTGTAGCAGTTGCGAATTGTACTGGGATTCCAAAAAAAAAATCTTACTGTAAATATCAAATGTAGGCTCGTAAAAGTCTCTACATTCAATTTTAGGGGTTATTTTAGCAAAGATTTTATCCTTTTTTATTCAGATCTATTAAATTATTGATAAAGTGAAATTATATAGATATTTAATTTTTCATTGTTATTAATTCTAATTAGAAAATTATCTATTTGAAATTTTCAATAGTCATTTTTGTCTGAAGAGGAGAACGATCATCGTGCAACTGCTGAAGCTGGAGGTGCTAACAATATGAGGTAATTAGTACTTATCAATTTTTTTCTAGTAACCTTTTAGTTATATATATATATATATATGCTTGTGTTTTCGTTTTTTTTTTTTTTATATTTACATGTGTTAAAATAGAATCTATTTGAAATGAATTGAATTAATGTTAATGAATAAAAGTCAATCTTTAATAAAATGTATAAAAGAAATGCACATATATTGATAATAAGCTAAACCCCTAAATATTCCATAAAATTTAGCTTCTTTTTTTTTTATATAGGTATTACATAAAATTTAGCTCGATTTATAAAGCATGACTATTTAAATATATTTTTCTTAATAGAAGTGTGTCTAATAAAGATCTCAGGCTAATGCGATAAAATTTACTTTTTTCACTTAGTTGATAGATATATAGCATGTTAAGGGTTGCCAAATAAGAAAAGAAATATTTAATTAAATATTATTAATATAAGGTTTCGAAATAATGTTTGTACATGAATACTTAATTAATGTGTTTATAATACTTATAACTTTTGTGGTGTTGATTATTATTTTAAAAGTCAAGTGATTGACAGTAATGATTCACGAACAAGTGCACCTTCAACTACTCTCCAACTGAACAATGACAATGGCCGCAACATTACTATGAATGAAAGCTCCATTCTCCACCAAAACGAGTAAGTTTATTCTTTCATAAAACCATTTTAGCCTATGCTTTTTAAAGAATATTGATATGATATTTATATGTTTTGTATGAATTTCTTTTTCGAGAAAAGTTTTAAATTTTTCCTTTTAACTATTGTAAAATCATTTAATTTTGCCCTATGACATATTTTTTGTGCATTCATACAATTAGAAGTAGTTAATGGGGTTTAATGTGAAATGATTTCATAGTTATTCCATTTTGGGATTATGGGATTAGTTTCAAAAACTTGCCTTAAAAACATGTTTCTATTAAATATTTTTCTTTAATTAGTAGTAGAACATCTCACAATAACATTATAGTATTGTAAACCTTTATAATTCTGTGCAATATGTCTAATACTATTTATATATTGTTTAAATTATAAAGCACAACTCTCTTTACTAAACATTATTTATTTTGGAGAAGGAAGGAATATTATTTTGCTATTAATTTATCCATGAGTCATATATTAATTTGAGTACTTTGCGATTGAAAATAGATGGATTCAACAATCATTTGTTCCTCCTCCGCCAATTGCTCCCGAGATGGTTTCTCAAAGGCAAATATCTTCCTCGGGTTCAAATGTTGGATCAGGTCCCCTGAATCTTGAATCGCTCAATTCAAATGAGCAGGCCTGTAACAATTTGTTACCATGTTTGGAGCTCACCCTGGCCACACATAATTCTTCAAGGAGGATGCATTGATGACTATCAAATATGACATTTGTGGGTGATAGTTCTATTTATTGTTTTGAATTGTTGGATTAAATCGCTTTTAAGCCTTGGAAATTTGTTGAATCCTTTATTTACTTATTCTTATGTTCAATCTATTATGTTTATTTCATATAGAATCCATGAAGTATTTGGTTGAATAATCTTATTTTGATCCCATATGATTTTCATTATACTAGTTTGTTTGTGTTGTGCTCCACACAAGTAGAGTGGTAGGCTTGCGTAGGGAAGCCTCATAGAGAGGAAGAGAAGTTCAGACGGTGAAATGATCAGGATATCAATTGATAGAAATGAAACAAAAAAAATTCAAATAAGATCATTTCACACTTGTTATTTAATATCTATCCTCAATTACGTATTTTTTATAAAAGTAGAATGACATAACATAACTAGATATTATGACGGGACGGGGACTAACATTGAATAGTGTCGAACATAACTTTGAACAAGTTATTCTCCGGAATAAATATCGTCCCGCCAAAGGGACACGTAGCGCAAATTCTAAGAAATTGGAAGGCTTTCTCTCATTAAATTAGTTGGTCGGATATATATATAATGGAGGTCAGTAATACTTCCTCTATTTTATATTAAGTGAATTTTTTATTGTTCAAAATTTAAGATAAATATTAAATTTTTTTCTATATTTGTCATTTTTTATAATGATGTTTTATATTTTTTGGGAGATAAATTACGATATTATTAAGAATAATTTGGGAATAAACAAAAAAAATAGTAATAAGTATAATTTATGTTCTTAAAAATTTTCTTAACAAGTGTGTACTATCTCACGACTAGAATTTTTATCAGGTCTATATAATGTGGACACATGACTTTTAGTTCATTGGATGATTAACATAAAGTTGACCTCAAGTCAACTACTTTTTTTTGTCTCAATTGATATGATTTATTTTTAGTTAGTGTAAAAATTGATACTTTATTTTTGATTAAATTGATTTATAATCATACAAATATTTGTAATTTATTTTAGACTATAAATTTTAAAAAATATTTGTAATTTATTTTAGACTATAAATTTTAAAAAATATTTTTAATTTCTTTTTATATCAAATTAAATTATATCATATAAATTGAAATAGAGAAGATAATTAATGAGCAATGTTCATAAGTCATAACCGAGAAAGACTTTCAACAGTAAAAAGCGCATCATGTAAATTTCCACGAAATCGCTAGTTACAATAAACAATAACAAAAATGATCCCTTATTTTTTATAATATGTTCAAAATAGTCCTTGAAGTATCAAGTGAACATTTTTTGTCCTATAAGTTTGTCAAAGTAAGTATTTTTGGTTTTTCGTCAATTATTTATCAAACTCTGATTCTTAAGTTTAATCGAAATGGAGAAACATCTAGAAATTTCAAGAAACTACACCAGATTTTAAAATATATTTTAAAAAAAAACAACATAAACAACCAAATCAAAAGTTCCAAATTTGAGTTCCCGCTAATTTTTTTGGGTTCTTATAATTCCAATTAAATTTACCAGTAAGAATATGATAAATATCTAACAACTATATGGGCCGAAACTATTCAGTTGATACTTAAAAGACTATTTTAAACATACTACCAAAGATAAGGGACCATTATTGTCATTTTCTCATACCCCCACCAACTATAAATAATAGGTATACAACTCAACTTTGATATAGCCATTCCAATTTTAAAGTCATGGGTATCAAATATGGTTTACTTTTCTCAGTATTAGTGCTACTTCTTCTAGCACTAAAACTAGAAGCAGGAGGAATTGTAATTTATTGGGGGCAAAATGGGAATGAAGGTAGCTTAGCAAGTACATGTGCATCAAATAACTATGCAATTGTGAATATTGCATTTCTTGTAGTTTTTGGGAATGGACAAACACCAGTGTTGAACTTAGCTGGTCATTGTAATCCTAGTGTTGGTGGATGCACTAGGTTAAGCAATGACATTAGAGCATGCCAAAGTAGAGGTATCAAAGTTATGCTTTCACTTGGTGGTGGTGTTGGAAGTTACTCCCTTTCTTCTGCTAATGATGCTAGGTAAGATTTGTTTAATTAGTACCATAGAGTTAATTGAATCTTTTTTTTTTTTTTGTTTAACCCTATGGTATTAGCCTATTAGGTATAACTAGCACAGTCAGGATTTTATACTTATAGATTGATATTTTTAGTCCTTTTCAATTACTAAATTCTAAATTAAATGAATTTTTAAAAATAAACCGAAGAATTTGAACTAGAACCATTGGGTTCTGTCGAACTCACTTCCAAAACTCTAGCTCTGCCACTATATTCCATAGTTGTCGCATAGGGCCCATTAAGGGGGAAATGCTCTCTATAGGAATTTCTTCATTCAATGAATTGACATACAAGGAAAACCTGTTCAAAGAAAGACTCCCTTTTTATATTTTTTTTTATGACACCCTTTCTTTTTTTGTTCTATTCTAAAAAGAGTAATACTTTAATTTATTTGAAGAAGAAAAATAACTTTGAACTTCTCATTTTATTTTGATGACACTCTTATAACTTTAGAAATGACCACATATTTAAAACAAGTTCTAAGAATACTTTTAGTATGTTTGAAAAGAAATTATTTTCCTATCCAATCAAATACCATCATATAAAATGAAGAGAATAACTTGTCCTATATGCATATTGCATAGACACTAATAAATGTTCAAAAGTTATTCCCACAGATATTTTGGTTGAATCAGTGTGATTAGAATGTCTTCCACTATTTCAGTTTCCCATCATACGTTTTTCTAGTTAGCTAGTTAGGTGGGGAATGAGTGGAAAAAATCACAAATTTCTCAGTGATTCGCGGGGAAGAAAAAACCTTTGTTTCCAGTAGTGTTTTGTGACGAATTTTGAGCTAATTAATTGTCAAATACCCTGCAGGAATGTAGCAAACTATTTATGGAACAATTATCTTGGAGGTCAATCAACTTCACGTCCACTAGGTGATGCAATTTTAGATGGAATTGATTTTGATATAGAAAGAGGAACAACACAACACTGGGATGAACTAGCAAGAGCACTCTCAGGATTTAGCCAACAAAGGAAAGTATACTTAACTGCAGCTCCACAATGTCCATTCCCTGATTCATGGTTAAATGGTGCACTCTCTACTGGCCTATTCGACTACGTTTGGGTTCAATTCTACAACAATCCCCCCTGTCAATACTCTGGTGGTAGCGCGGAAAATCTTAAGAGTTATTGGAATAAATGGACCGCGATTCAAGCTGGAAAGATTTTTCTAGGATTGCCTGCGGCTCCAGGAGCTGCTGGGAGTGGTTTTATACCATCTGATGTGCTTGTTTCTCAGGTTTTACCAGCAATTAGTGGTTCACCTAAGTATGGTGGTGTCATGCTTTGGTCTAAATTTTTTGATAATGGTTATAGCTCTGCTATAAAGCCTAGTGTCTAAGATGTATGTCCATATAGTTGGTTATGTTGTACTATTAATTAATGTGATGAATAATGTCATGATCTCATAACTCTAAGTATATTGAGTAATGAGGCTGGCTTTCAATGTTCTTGTTGTAGTTTGTGTGTTCAATTACAAAATTGAGTTGTTACTTGTGTATATGTACCTTGACCTCAAGCTTTTTAGGGTGAATAGGCAAGAAATTCACTTTGTAAAAATTGAGTAGTGGGAGTGACTTTTGGGGCGGACAAGATGAAGGAAACGAGATTGAGATGGTTCAGACATGTGAAGAGAATGTGGGGGGATGCACAAGAGATTGATTATAGCTGATTTTAGGAGATGTAGAGATAGGCCGAAGAAGAACTAGGACAAGTGATTAGGCATGACACGTCACATCTTCAGCTTACTGAGGACTTAACCCTAGATAGAAAGATCAAGGATTAGGACAAAAAAGTAGTAGGTAGCCGATCTTGTCGTACTTTCAAATAGGAAAGGCAGGGTTCAATTTCCTCTTCTCATTTAGTAGTATTAGTAAGTAGTCGCGTAGTATTATATTCTTCAACTTTCACTACTACCTATTATTTCATTTGCCTGTGTATCTTGTTGTTTTGTTATCATCTTTTACCTTTCAATCTTGTCTTGATTATACTTCTTTTTGAGTCAATGGTCTAACCAGAAACAATCTCTATACCCCGCAAAGGTAGAAATAAGGTTTGTGTGTATCCAACCTTCCCAGACCCCACTTGTGGGATTATACCGACAATTATAGTAGATTCAGATACAAAGAACTAACATAGAATTCCGTATAACATTAACAACTCAATTTATTCACCTTCACGGCTCCTCAAATTATTATAGCTCTCATGGCTATGAAAACAAACTACTTTGGCAACATGCCAACACACTCAATAACAAGTTTACTAAACAACAAACTCGATTTCTGATCGAGTCACGACAAAAAATAAAGCTTAATACACAACACAAACTTACAAGAAAGACAGATCAAAACGAACTATTATAACTCTCTGGTGCATACAAGATTACCCCCGGTGATATGATCAATTCAATCATCTGTAGCTTCGGTAGTTAGGAGTATACATGCAACTCTCAGCATACTTCACCAAATCTGCAGGTCGAGGAAGACGTGTTGCCACACCTGGAATACAATTGACCAAATTGTTTAGTGTTTAAATTAAACAAGACGAGAAAAAAGGCGACACAAGAAAAGGAAAGGAAATGCACTCACCAAGTTCATATGCTTTGGCTGCAACACTAGCAGCTATGTGAGCCGAGATCTTTCGGATATCAGCAAAAGGAGGGTATATCATTCCCTTGGCATAATGTTCCTCAGTTACTTGAGCAGCCAAAGCTTCCGCTGTTTCATAAAAAATCAACTAGTGTTAGAGGAAAGGCAAAAAAGGATCCCCAACAGAAATTCATCCCTTTGTTGTACTTACAAGCTGCTAAAAGCATGTCATCGTGCACACGGATTGTACCAGACATGACCAAGCCAAAACCAAAACCAGGGAAGATGTAACAGTTATTTGCCTGTATATCGCAAGGAGAGAACAAAATCAGGAGCTGTTCCATTCTGAATCGACTATAACACAGAAAGCATATGCATTCACAATACCTGGCCAGGAATGTTGAGTTTTCCATCGTACTCAAAAGAAGGGAATGGACTTCCACTGGCAAAAACAACGCGACCCTTTTAAAAAATGCAAAAGCAATAGTCAGTGTCATGAATGTTAGCTAAAATGACCACAAATATAACTAGAACTGTTTCTCATCGATACTTCGTACCTCACTCCAAGTATAAGCTTCTTCAGCAGTACATTCAGCTTGTGAGGTTGGGTTTGAGAGAGCCATAATAAGAGGCCTCTGTAGAATATTTTTGGTATGTTAGCTCAAGAAATAAAAATTGCCAGTATAAGAAGAAATGAAGCAGGAAATGGATCACCTTATTCATGCAGGCCATGGCCTCAACTACTTCCTTCGTAAATGTTCTTCCAGTTCCAGATGTCCCAATTAAGACAGTTGGCTTAACGGCCTAGATCAAAGTTTGAAGCAGGGATAGTTAAGAAGTTATAAATCATAGAAACAGAGTTTTTGAGATAAAAATCGACGGTGAGGATCTCAATGCACCTTAACAGCGTCTAGGAGATTGTTGACAGGTTCGTGTTCATGAGCCCAAGGCTTCTTGAAGGCTTGAAGTGTTTCCTTGCGACCACTAACAATAAGACCCTGTACATGATCACTCATTTAGATGGACTATGTACACTAAATAACCAAGTGCCCACATCTATCACATATAAAATATAAGATGAAAACCGAAGAGAGACTAGCTTTTCTGAGAGAGATCGTAGATCGTATATCTTTTATACCTTTGAGTCCACAAGCCAGATCTTTTTTCGTGTCTCCTCCACGGGAATTTTCGTCTGCAGGCAACAATATGGAAATTTATTATGTGCTACTAATTGGAATTAGAACAAATCTTCGTTCTACAGTTAGTAAGAATAAACCAATGTGGTACCTTGTTTGAAATTTCAAGTGCTATGAGTTCTGCAATACCAGTCCCAGCCTGCAATAATAAGACGATTAATATGTGTGACTTTGATATCGTTTTTAATAGATCATGATGTATGCATTGCAACTTCGAAAGTTTAATGAGAAGAAACATAAAACAATCATGATTCGACAGATGACTTAATTTCCTTTGGGTAAAGCTGATAAGATGACAAGGAGTTGAAAGAGATTTGAATATTCTAATGTAAACCATAACCAAATATTAGTCCAAAAGGAATCTGAAGTATCGAAAAAAAGGCTGTAGCAGAAAGTTGAGGTTTCCCTTTTAAGTCAGTATGGAACCTGTTACCCATTCAAAACATCTTTATAAACCATTTAGTTTGTAAAATCTTGTGCACCGTAAACAACCCGAGTAGGAGGTGGAAACTTATCAAAAAGATAGAAACTAACCTCTCCAGCACCGAGGAACAAGAATGTATGATCACATAATGCACCTCCAAGTAGCTTAAGGGATGCAATAAGCCCTGCAAGTACGACAGAAGCTGTCCCCTGCAATAGCGGAATCAACAATCAGAAATGAACAAATCAATCTCATGAAAACATCCAGAAAGACATATAACATACCTGTATATCATCATTGAAGACCAAATGCGAGGTACGATATTTAGCCAACAGCTCAAAAGCATTGTGGTTTGCAAAATCTTCAAACTGTGAATGAAGTTACAAACTTCAGGTTCAGGTGTCACATGGTAAAATCATGATGAAACATTCATAAGTTTCAAATTATTGACCTGTACGAGAATTTTTTCGCCATAGTTTTGCTTCACAGCAGACATGAATTCATGAAGGAAGTCATAATATTCCTGAAAGAAGGGAAAAAATGTAGCAAAAGCAGCTTCAGTAAGAATTCAGACTTTTGTCTACAAAGACTAACACAGGTGATAAAATGGAATGGTGCAAAAGTACACCTGTCCTGTTGCTCTCCTTTGTCTGAGACCAATGTAGAACTCGTCGTTCAATAACTTCTCATTGTTTGTCCCTACGTCAATGGTTATAGGCAAGCACTGCATATACAAGCAAATTGATGATCAAAAATGTTTTCATAGATTAGAATATGGCGCAGAATCAAGGTTATGATAAATTCACAAATTTTGGTACCGCGGAAGGTCTAACTCCTCCAAGTGCAGTATACAGGGCTAATTTCCCCACGGGGATTCCCATTCCCTGTGACGTTATAACAAAAGCCATATGAGTAATACATAGTGGGAATGAGGAAAGAGACTTATATCAATTGAGGGCATCAATATCACCTGGCAGCCAAGGTCACCAAGTCCCAAAATTCTTTCTCCATCAGTCACGACGATGACCTGGATAGATTTTTCAGGCCAGTTCTTCAATACCTCAAGGATCCTTCCTCTGAAAATAAATTATTCATACTTTAGTTGAATGTACTTTCATGTGAAAGTAGTAAAAACACCTTTAATCCAAAAAATTTCATACTTTTCATTCAAACTGATGTATAAACCCTGTGGACGCTTAAATATGCTTCCATATTTTTGACACGCCTCACCAACAGTTGGAGTGTAGACAATTGGAAGTAACTCTTCCACATTATCAATAAGAAGCTTGTAGAACAACCTTTCATTTCGTTCCTGCAAATAACAAACACACAAATAGAGGGAAAAGTAAGCGAAAAAGACATATAACAATATTACTTCCTTGGTTTCAGATGAAAAATCAGAACCAAAACATGTGTTCGAAAATACCTCTAATTCCATCATGGCGACATATTTGTGCAGAGGGACGTCATATTGGCGTATAGACTGCATAAGTTTTTTCTCCTATTTGATATAAAACACAACATTAATAAAGTTATTGTAAATATCAATCACACATCACAAAAATTTGAGACTTGAATTAGTAACTAATTTTACCTGAAGTTCCTGTGAGGAAATGACAGGAGGCAAAAGGCCTCTCAAGTAATGAGCATCTCTTTCTCTCTCAGTGAAGGCAAGCCCTTTGTTGTAACGCGGATCCCTCAACAAGTTGTACCCACTGTTATTACAAAGTCAAACAGGTAAGCATATATTCAAGTTTACAACGGCATTTGTATATAACAATGCAATAGGTAACAACCATCCAAACAAGTTAATGATCAATAACACACCGTTCACATACCAATTCAGAAAGTAACCTTCCTGAAAATTGTAAGTCTTATTAATTCACGAACATCTCATTTAATCAGGAGTTCATTATGAATAAATATCTAATAATATTTGAATGTGAACCTAATTATTATTGTATATTAACTTGAAGTTGTTATACAAACTCATAAACTTTAAATCCTGGATCTGCACTAACATTAGAATCAAACATTTCAAGTATGACAAGTTGCAAATTGCAATCCAGCATATAGCATTTGAAAAACGGAAGTATAAAATACGAGTAGTAAATTAATAATTTATGAGTCAAATTAAGCCAGTGGCCAAACAATTCAGAGTTATTTCAAACAAAATGAAGCTGAAGCTTGAACTGATTGGGTATGTCCAAAAACCAAAATATCTGTAAACCCATATTTTAATCTCCCGTTTGGGCATAGATTTTGAAGTTGGAACTTTTAAACTTCAAAAATTGAGTATTTGAAGCTATGATTTTGAAAATTGAAGTAGTGTTTGAACATGAATTTTACTTCGGAAAAACTTGAAGTTCTAGGAGTTAAAAGTGAAATTCTCCACAAAAAAAAAAAATGCTGAAACTTAAAAATACGCGAAGATCCGATTTCATTTGATCAATTTCATGGTCAAGCAGATTTTTTTTCTTTCTTTTTTCTGATAAACATGATGTTCGAACTAGCTTCAGCATCCCTCAACCAGTGGCGGATCCAGAAATTTTAATAAGGGTTCAAAATCTGAGAAGTAAACACATGAACTAGTGGAAGGGAATTTGACATCTATTATACATACTTAAAAAATAATTTTAACCATATATAAATAGTTATATTTTTTGCCGAGGGGTTTGGATCCCCCTCATTATATGCTGCCTCCGCCCCTGCCCTCAACTAATTCCGAGATACATGTTGGTTGTAACCTCTCACCTGCAATAGATAACTCTATCCATCGGAAAAAATTACCTAGTATTTTCTTCTACTTTATTGACTATCAGACCACACCCCGGATACATTAAACAGATATTTGAACATAAATTTCAAAATTTGATCCAAAATCTATTATCTAACTTAGCTAACTTTGAAAAAAATCATAACTTTCAAATTCTGAATCCGCCTAAAAAAATCTCGAGTTCAAAACTTTTGAGCAAGTAATTTACCTAGAAACGGCAATAGTCCAGGGAGTGATGCACTGATCCTCAGTGGCGCAATCCTCACCGTAAACATCCTCGACGCCACCGGTGGGAGTTGACAGATCCTTCAATGCGCTCTCCATTTTCTCCTTGTTAAATTCACACACTTTTGTTTTCTCCTTTGAAATTGATATCTTCTTTACTTCAGAGGCTCTTGTTTTTCTGCAACTCTTTCAGTTTGTCCAACTATATATATACACACAATTATTGGTATGTCAAAGGGAACAGTTGACGGAGTATTATCCTTCTAGACTAGTAAAATATTGTTACTATTTTTATCAATAGTTGAATTGAATTTTCCTTTCTCAACGACTCCTGCTTTGTATTTACACATTACACAAGTCTAAAGTTTTGACCTATTAATAATTCTTTTCTCCGTCCAACAATAGTCGTGCATGATTGACATGGCACCAGATAGGGATAACTTTATCAAATCACTCTTATTAAGTTATCTAAACATAAAAAAAAATGATAGTGTTTAATAGCATCTGTCAAAAATAGACACAACATAGTAAATTATTCATTAAGTTTATAAACTGAACAAATATTATTAGGTATTTCAAAATAGTATAGTGGACAAGTAAAAATGAACGAATGATGATTAATGTACCATTTTGAATATATTTAACTAAATTTGGCAAAATACTCCTGTTTCTTGTTTATTTTAGTTTGTTTTTTTTATATCTTTTAAGATATTTATTAATTTTAATTTTTCATATGACATATTTAAAAATTATAAAATTAAAAATATTATACATTTTACATATTTTTAGTGTAAGATCGGATGATTTGAAGGTTATTTTTAAAAAAAAATTGTATCAAATCAAAATTAGATAAATAAATTTAAGAGAAGAATTAGTTAGTTGTATCATAGTTTAAATATATGTTGTGCCTAGGCCCCTCGGAGTTAGATTCTAATTTAAGTATATTAGGTTTAATATAAATATATAACTGTTACATTCTATTTCATTTTTTGGAAGAACCAATTTAGATGGTATGTTTAGAAATTTTTGACGATCATTTGGTTTCACGATAAATTATGTTGAATTAGTTATGTTAAAATTAATTTCTTTTTAAAATCTACTGTTTGGTTATTAATTTAAAAATACCATGTATCATATAAAAAAAAATTAAAATTATTTATTTATAAAAAAATATCCTCCACTTTATTTTGCAGGAAAATAATTAGAGGAATCGAAAAACTTAAGTCTCCTTTCTCTATTTATTCATGACTTTATGTGAATGGAGGAGGAGATCGATGTAGGCGTTACATAAGAATGACGATATAAACAAAATAGTAATTAATTAAAGAATATGAAAAAACGATTTAAGTGCATTAAGGTTCATAAATGAAATCTATATCAATAAATTTGAGTATTACCGTCTAATGAAAGAAGTGACCATATCTAAAATTTAACATTTTTTTAAATTTCAAATAATCTTTATTAAAAATCATAAATATATCACTAGTGATATACGAACTCGAGAACACCTTAAGTCTGAACTTTTCAGGTGTGTCAGAAACCATTAGGCTACAACACGTCACTATTTTAAGGGTGTCCAAAATATATTATTTAGCCATTTAGAATATCATTCTACTTGTATATATAGTACAATTTTCCGATGAAGGGTGTCTGGTTGGACATCTTGAGTATAGTGTAGCTACACCACTGTTAGTATCACATAATCCATTCAACTTAATTTGTCTATTCAGTTTCAATTTTATACAAAGAAAATATCAAAATATCATTGTGTTAAATATGTCACGTAAAAAATTAGAAATATTATGTTATCTCTAAATATTAAAAAATGTGAAATTTGAATTGGGTATTGACAAAATCTTGTCTGGCGGCTTAAGCGCTGGGCAGACATGACGCGAAAAGAAGCTAAAAAGTCCTTTTCTCATTATAGAGCTCGAACGTGGGTTGCATTTTTTTTTAATAATAAAATCTTCGAATATTCCTTTATTATATTAATGATTTTAAAATAGATAAATATCTTTTGAGTGAAACATAAAGTAGTGGATAAGAGGGGTTGTTCGAAATAACGATTATTATTAATCTCCAACTTTAATTTAATTATAATATTATAGATTTGATGTTAAAGAGTTGAAAAAAATAAAATTTCCTAGGAGGGAAAGATAAAAGTCGGTCCCTACGTTTCACTAAATGGATGTGTTTTGTATGAAAAATGGCATTGATAATAACGGGAATATTTTAAATGATTTTTTTAAAAGTAAGTAAATATAAATAAAATAAAACGAATGAAAATAAAAAAAGAGGTATTTTAGTTCGAAGACAAGTTATACATGAATTAGTTATTTTGATACTATTATTTTTGATTGACTATTTAATTTATTTGGTTGTTATATTATAATTAACATGTATTGCATAATTTCTGAGAATAAGTTGTTTATATACAAAAAAAAAATAGTTTCTACCTTTTTTAGAAAGAAAAAGATTTGAGGAACCTCATAAATATTTTTGTTATTTTCATTATTTTATCTTGAGAATTAATCTAGAAAATAATATTTCACCATCAAACAAGAATACTTTATTCCAATAATAATTTTTAGTTCTGATATAATTTATTCTTGAATTAGTAACCAAATAAAAAACAAGATCATACTGACTTAATTTATTAAAATAATATATAAACGAGTTCTTTAATTTAACTTCAGCTAATGTATATGTCATATACTTTGGGTGTTAATTTAACTTCAGCTAATGTATATGTCATATACTTTGGGTGTGTATATAAGAGTTTGTTTGACATTGTTGTTGCAAGGCTAGAAATGATTATTTTTTTTTAGAAAAAACATTTATTTTGAAAAGTGTTTAGCAAATCTTTAAAACTGCTTCTAAATGAAAGCAGAAACAATTTTTCTATTGTTGGGGAGAAGCTAAAAAATTCTGGTTTTTTAAAAAGAGCAGAAGCAGAAAACTATTATTCTTAAGACTAAAATATCTCTTATGTATATACATATTTATCAATATATCTTTTATTAATTAATTAACGTATCTTAATTTTCATTCAAGAATTTTATTTTATTTATTTATGTTTAATATTATTAATATATATTATATTGTATATATTACTTTACGTATTATTTTACAGAATTAAAAATAAAAATAACAACAATATTTTTGTAGAATTAAAAAGAGAGAGAAAAAAAGTAACAATTAAAAATTTAGACTCCCAAAAAAAGTAACAAATAACAAAATTTTCTTTTCTTAATTTATGTATTATTTTCTTTTTATTTGAATTTTTTAAAACTTAAGAGTATTCTAACAAAAAAAAAAGAAGATAATAACTCAGATTGAATCCAAAAAAATAGGTAACAAATAACAAAAAGATTCATCTTTTCAATGTTTTTCAACAATATTTATCTATATACAATATTGATTGAAAAATTGAATATGTACATTTTAAATAATTAAATTTAAAAATGTAATTAAAGTTTTTGTATTAGTTGTTTAAAATAGTTTCTCTTTATAAAATAATCTTAATATTAAAAACACATTGATAATTGCCTTTTTTTTTTTCGTAATTTGACTCTTAAAAGCACATTTTTTTAAAAAGCTAGCCAAACACAAATTATTATTTTTTAAAGCACTTTTTTGAAAAGCTTTGTTAAAAAACACTTCTTATATAAGCAGTTTTTCAGATCAACGTCAAACAGACTCTAAATAAACACTTAAACTAATAAAATTGAATAAGTAGAGACACATATTATTCTACAAAAATTTCATAAGATTACCACGTATGATATATGAGTCTACTTATTCAGCTTTATATAAAATACGTTTATATATTTTGTCATTTTCATCTTCAAAGGATAACTTTATGAGGGTGATTTCTCGAGTGGTGGGGCACAAGAAGTAGGTGTATAATTGATATTTTTTATATATGAATATACGTGGACCTTAAAATTATATGCTAAAGTAGTAGTAGCAGCCTCTTAGCCACCTTTGATGACTTTCAACTTTATAGTCCACTCAACGACGCGTATTATTTTTTCTAATAAAAACAATTTATGAGTACTACTTGAAATTGAAAGAAAGAAAAAAAAAATAAAGGAATATTTCCACGATTATAATCAACCACTTGTCTAGTGCATCAATTATACGACTAGTATTGAAAAATATCTTTTTCCTCCTATTTTCTGTGAGGTTATTTGATTAAATATAAAAAATTTAAAAAAATAGTTGTATGAATTAAATATATAAAAAATATTTAAAATAATTATGTTAAATGAGAAAATTTATAGTGTTTTTCGCCTCACAGAGGGAAATTTTACGTTTCATGCCAGCATCATGTGTTATGACACCAAGAGCCTGTTTGGCCATGCGATATGATATCATGATATGGAATCATGATATGGTATCATGATATGAAATCATGAGATGAAATTGCAGTTTTGTTTGGACATGCGATATGAAATTTGTGTTGTATATTTTCTCATAAACATAAAAATCTCATAAGTTGTAAAACTATTAAAATAGCCCCAATTGTTTATTCAATTTATCAAATAAACAAAAATTTATAAAATCGCATAATAAACTATTACAAAGTTATTTGTTCTCCACTTAAGTGATTGTTTCATCTAACTTTAATTTAATAAAAAAAAATTAAACATAAATTGTAGTGTACTAGTCTTTAATATAATCTTCCTACATAGTACGGACAATTTCCTTACGTTGAACTTGCATTTCTCAATCATGTGACTGCGAAGACGAACCAACATTGTTGCTTTGAGCCATTTGCTGGTCAATATCATCCGCAACTATATTTTCATGCTCATAGACCATAAATATTTCATCAATACTTTGGTATTCTTGCAAATAATTATGTAACACTGCACAAGCTATGACAATTTTCACTTGTGTATCAATATCATAATGGTTCATGCCTTGTTTTAGTATTCTAAATCTATTTTTCCAAGCTCCAAAAGTCCGTTCAATCACATTACGCAGAGATGAATGCCTATAAATAAACAGTTCTTTGGCATTTTGAGGCTCTCTTTCACTTCCTCGGTAATATTGCAAATGATAGCATAGTCCTTTGTATGGAGCTAAAAATCCTTTTGTGTTTCGGAAACCAGCATCAACAACATAATATTTATCTACCAACAAACATTTTATAAAGAATTACTAAAGCATATGTGACGTAAATGATACAACTTTGTGTAAAATAATAATATTTATTCTAAGGATGTAATTTAAAGTTACCATGTGGGGGAAATGGAAATTGTGACGTTGGTTCAACAAGTGCATTCTCAAGTACTTTACTATCATGTGCAGTACCTTCCCAACCAGCAGCAACGAAGGTAAATCACATATCAAAATCACAAGCACATAAGACATCTTGTGATGTTCTTTCTTTGCGATTACGATATGTTTGTTGCACCGCTTTAGGAACCTCCCCTTCTATATATGTTCCATCAATCGCACCAACACAATCCTACCAAATAAAAAATAAATCAATATTAGTTTAGTGAACATAAAATAAATTGGAAGCATTATAGAATGCACTTCATAAAAATAATGTTTGTAAGAGTAATAAAAATAGTGCTTCCAAGACAATGCAAAGTCATAAAATAAATTTTATCTCTTTAAACAAAGTTGATAGGAAATATGTAACTAAATACTAATAACTTACACATAAAATATAAATGTGCACTTATTAAGGCCATAAAATAAATTTATTACTCAACAATCAGTTGGTGTGAGTTAAAGTGACTATATGTTGGTGAGAATAATAAATTTTATGTCGGTGAGAATAATAATTTTTAAAAAGTAATGATGTGATTATAAATTTTATTTGCATATGATATAAATGGTTAGTAGATATAAATGTGGGGTTGTTTTAACAAAATGTAAACTCGTGGATCAATTTTTGTATTAAAATATCTCAAATCATGATATGGAATTCTCATATAATTCCATATCATGGTTTTTGGAGAATATGGAATCACATCTCATGATATGGAATCATGAGATAGAATCAGCGTAAAATCGCATGTCCAAACGTTGATTCCATCTCACAATACCATATCGTGATATGGTATCGCATGACCAAACGCCTACTAAACTTGCACTTCACGTATTTTATTTTAATTATACTGATCAACTTAGACCCTTTAGATTAAATACAGGTTAATAATAGAAATGTGACATTTTCTTCTAATTAAGAAAATTATGTCATATCAAATAAAATAAATAGTAATTACATTTTAAAAATCAATAAGGATTGTGATAAATGAGTGAGAATTGTATCATTTTTAATTGAAAATTTCGAATTTGAACTTTATTAAATATAAAATTACTTTTGTTACTCATGTTTTATTCCCCACTTCCCTCCCTCCTTTTAGAAAAATAAATAAAAAATTCAATTACAGTAGAAGAAGAGCTCATTCGCTGCACCACATGATTGATACTTTTTAGCCCTCCGTTAATTGCGGTATCAATAACGCTGCATGATTGGGATCGATCACTTTTTTGCATTTTAGTATCACTACTTGCCAAAAACTAAATGGATAATCATAATTCCATTATCCTAATTAATCAATCATATTTTAAGTTGTCAAAAAATCAAACCAACTTTATTCATCTTTTGATTTGAGTTGTCAACCACATGGTTGGCATCTAGTAGTACCTCTTTTCCTTTTCTTAATTTTTTTTTTAGAAATCTCATTGAAGCTAAAGAATATAAACATGAAAAAATTAGGAGGAATTGAAATTAATGATTAATTAGGTTACCAAAAACAATAAAGCAAAAGAAAGGTTGAATCATTATACTAGTACCTGAATTAACCTAAACCAAAATTAGATTTAGAAGAACACATAGATTCAAATAGAAGAAACAATTAGTCAACATGAGTAGAAATTAAGTATCTTGAACCAATTAATTAGCAATTCAACATTTCAACTACAAGAATTCATCCAAGGAGAAGAAAATTGAAATTATGTATATTAAAGATTTTTTTAATCTTATAATCTATAATTAAAGATTCGTATAATGTACCAAAATATTCTTTCATCTTGTGATCTTAAACATATCATGTGGAAAGTAGAGATTAAAGAATTGTCAAAAAAGGAAAGAGACGTAAGACTAAAAATAAGACAAAAAAATTAAAACATAATATCTGGACAATTTCTATGTGTGATTAATGTAAGGGAGTTGCAACCTATATATAAGGTACATTAGAAGACATGTAAACTATGTGATGTACTAAGTGTAACTCTAGTTGTGGTCTGAATAAGTCGTGGCTTCAATGTGGACTCCAGATATTTAGCGGGAAACCAAAAAAAAACTCTAGTTGTGGTCTACTAAGATATTATGGTAGGAGTTCAAGTTATTAAGGGATTACAAGTCATTTAAAATCCATGATAAGTAGGGCTTCCCACTGAACTTAGGTTAATTAAGGCTCAATATTATTAAGATTAGGTGATCTAATGTCTATTTATTATAGATAGAGTTTAAGCGGAAGTAAAGTTAGCATGTAATAAATAAGTGGCTAATTAATAAATTTTAGTCAAATTAAGTGTTGGATTAATTAGGTTATAGTAGCAAATCTTCAATTGGGCCAAAAAGGATCTAAAGTACGACTTAGAACAAAAAAGGTTGTTAAGATGTGTATAAAATGTTAAGTATGCAATAGAAAGTATTTAAGAAACAGATAAATGAATGAGATAGTTACTTAAAAAGTATAATTTATTTAAGTACATTGCTAAAATAAGTCAAGGTTTTTAAAGTTTATCAAATTTAGTCACTAACCTATTAATATCTCTCTTTACTTTCTTTTCTCATCTCACAAATTCCATTTTCTATTGAGTTTTGAAATTTTTCACATGTGATTTTATTACTATAGGAATTCGGTTATAGTTAAGTCGGCGGTTTTTCTGATGAAGGTGTATGGTTATTTTAGCGATCGTGATAGTGATAATTAACTGATTTGTTTGTTTTGCTTGTTTGGAGTGAAATGAATGATCACATATGTATATACACTATAAAGTACTATTGACATTTCGTTGAAGTAATAAACAATTATTGTTGAAGCTGAAACTTGAAATTGAGTTTTCACAAATAAGCTTTGTTTCGAGTGGATATTGTTACAAAAGATTAGTTACCTAAATTTGAAATTTTAAGTGATTTGATATAGTTTTTGAGGTATTTTGAATGAATCTGATGTTGTTATTCAAGGGGAAAAAATGAAGTCCATTTCAGTATAATATTGTATATAATTGTATATAGATGTACAAATATCTCATAATTTTGTATAATATTGTACATTTGAGTGTATAATATTGCATATCAAATTTTAAAATATTTATGTAAACAATAAAAAATGAAAATCTCATACATTGTCATATACCAAATTATGTTTTGGATTAAAGATTTGAATATAAGTTTTGAATGAAGTTTTTATAATATAAGTTAGATTATAATGGTATACTACTGAAATTTTTCCCCTAAATGAGTTGCGTAGAATCACATTCTGAATGAATGAATGAATGAATAAATAAATAAATAAATAAAGCATGAGAAAGTTTGTTTGAAAACAAATAAATATGTATAATAGGATTGCAGTAGTCTTATGATTTAGCTAATTATAATACTAGTCTGATTAGTTAGTTAGTATAATCAATTAATTAGTTAGAATAGTTAGTTAGCCAGCTGTCAATTCTGTTACTTTTCTGTTAGTGTGTTAACTCACTAGTTGACACTTTTCTCATTGTATAAATACGTACTATCTCTATAATGGAAATCAATTTTGTTCTTCCCCAATTCTGCATCTTCTTCTCTGATCTGTTCTTCAGTTGTATCCATGGATGTTTAAGCCATGGTTATGGAGCATTCTTCACATGGTATCAGAGCACGAGGTAATTTGAATCGTCTGTGCTTCTATACTTCATCTTCGATTTTTGTTCTGCTCCTGTGTTGAATTTTGATCACATGCTAGATCGAGTTTTGTTTTAGATCCATTCTATTTT
>JAJOOR010014965.1:0-21465 GCA_036250505.1 Solanum acaule
GAAGATTTGGAACCTTCAGAAAATAAAATGAATTATTAAGTTTTTCATTCATCCATCATAAATTTTCATTGATATATAAATCCACCAAATAGCATGCTATATAAATAACCATAAAACATAAGAAGCTTAATTACAAATCAACCACGCAGAACATGTTCGCTGATAACACTAGCGCTAGATTGCTAAAGGCAACAACTTACACAAAATCAACCCTTCCAAAATCTCTCCTGGTATGACGATAAAAGACAAAGATGGATCCAAGATCTGAACTATATAGATTCTGAATTCTAGGAAAAAGGTCTCAAGTGTTGGTAATTGAATTTCTCGCATATACAGGGTTTGAGTTATAAATACCAGGTTTCAACCCATATGTTAAAGCCTACCTCCCCAAATTAAAAACTACAGAACTGAGAAGCCTAGATCTAAGCTTATTACCAAAAATCATCATCAAAGTGATGCACTTTATTATGTAAGCATGATGAAACAGTTTCTTAGGGAAGAGAGTTCATCTATAGAACTTGTTCCCAAAGTAACCATTTAACGATCAAATTGGATCTACACAGGAAATATTGATTCAAACAAACAACACAACAACATTTGTGATTGTTTTTCATAACCTTCTTCTATTGTCTAAAAAGCATTTCATAAAGTTAGCAACCAAAATTCATCAAAACTATGTCAAATTTGATACATGAAAGTTAATGAAACTTAAATAATAAAGGTAGATTTAAGGCTTCTCAAAACATGAATGCCTTTTTTGCACTTATCATTATTTGAGCTAATCAAGTAAAAAAAAATGGCATCTTGTCACCTTCCTCCTTTTAGATGCCACACATTTTTCTTCAGGAATCTTCACACAAATTTTCTATTTACTTTTTTAGGCAATATACATAGATTATACATCTGCCGGCTATTTTTATTTTAATCAGCTAGATGAAAGGATATTTAGTTTAATATTTCTTTTCTTTTTTAGCTAATTAAGAAAAATAAAATAGCATCTTGGATCCCTCATTTCCAAAGTAAACCATTTTGTCCACTTGAATAAATTCAAAATAACACAACAATAACTTCACTAGCAGAGACAAAATCTCAATTCAAGCCAGAAAAAAACTAGAAGAGTCCATAGTAATTAATACCAGTAGAGTGTTTGGAAGCAGAGAAGGCAAATGGCTTGACATCGACTTCAACATCCTCATCATCAGATAACTCTTTGAAGTCCTGAAAATCGGCCTCAAAGTCGTCAACAACTTCAGATCGCAAATGCTTAGAGTGATAATTGTTGGGATTTTTTTGCTTCTTACTGAGATCGAAACGACCCCATAGCAACTCGGCGGTGAGCCGGCGAGAAGTCCGGCTAGGGTCTATGTAATCGGAGATTATAGAACCACCACACATGATTTATGTATGAGTTTCTCTCACCAAAATAAGTTTTTTTGCACAAATGAGATTTTCTTGGTTTTGACGGAAAATGTATAATTGTAAGCTATTTGGCTGCGTTTCCAAAAGATGCCACTCTGTTTTATAAAGGGCCGAAAACGTTGCGGAGAGCCGGCACTTGTTTTTACGTTGATGCCCCTCCCAATGGCGCTACTTACCGAAATTGCCACTTTCTGTCCAGAGGGTTAACAATGTCATTATAAATATTTCAAGTGCCTGTATGTTGTTATTTTTATGGTGTGCTTGTATTATAATGGAAACTACTATTTCCGTTTTATTTTAAATGACACTTACTTTAAAAAAATTATTTTATTAGTTATGTTTTGAAAATTTACAGTTGACTACTGACAATGTATGTAATGCTAGTAATAATTTTTATTTCTATTTTGAAAGTAGATAATTAAATCAAAATATTTATTTTTGATAAAATTACAAATAATATGAAACTTGTAAGGTATTTGGGGAAAATCATTAATGTGCGTCAAAGCTGATCACGATCATTAAATGATAGAAAATTTTCAATTGATAGAAATTTTCTTGGGTTTGATTATTTTTAATTGCGTTACAGCTTCATTGTTTAATTATTCAAATTGTGAATAGTAAAACCATTTGTTCAAAAAAGTATTTCTAACTTCTCTTATTCAAAATTTATTTCCCATTACCAAGGAGTAATATTTTAACTTTCAAGTCGGTTCACATTTTTCTTGTTTCTTATTTCAGTTTTGATCTTTATTGAATTTTTGATTAATTTAAATTTACATAATTATACGTAAGATTCAGTCAAGGAAAGATTTTCCTAACATGATTTTTTCATATTCAAATTTAAATTTAAAATCTTTAATAAAGAATAAAATAATCATATTCATTTTACCATTGATTGATTAGACTAACTAACAGAAAAAATAGTTAGAGTCGATTAGTGCAGTTGTTAGTGTTAAACAGAATTAGTTAGCTAAGTTGTTTTAAGTAGTTAGCTGGTTGATTTTACATTGTTGTATAAATTAAATTAAACATGTATTTTGTATTCTCAAGTTTTTCAATACACAGAAGATTTTCTCTCTTTCTCTCAACTTCTTCTTTTCTTCTTCTTCAAGCTTCTATGGAGGTTCATCACAGATCGTTAATGGAGTTTTGTCTCTAGATTTCAACATGGTATCAGAGCTTGGTTCCTCCATTTATTAGCTTCTCAATCATCCACTTGTTTGTCATTATCTGATAGATTTCAATTGAATCTATTTCACTTTTTCCCAATTTTACTGCAAATTCTCGATCTCTATTCCTCATCGATTCTCTTATAGTTTTCTAGCATATTACTTCAATTTCACTTGTTAAGCCTTTAACTTCATCTTCTTCTGTTGGACTGTTAATTCGATTGATCATATAGCGTGAGACAAGGAGACCATAAACTCGACTGATCATTTGTATATGCATCCCTCTGAAAGTGTTGGTTTTGAAATCACTCCTGGTACTTTTGATGGAGCTGGATATAGGTCATGGCGGTGTGGTATGCTACGTGTTCTGTTAGTGAAGAACAAAATGGGATTCATCAATGGGAAGTGCAAAAAGACAGATCCAAAAGATCCTTCAATCAATGGGAACGCTGTGACGACATGGTCACTTTATGGATAATGCATTCACTTTCAAGAGACATTGTTGATAGCTTACAGTATGCTAACAATGTTGTTGAGCTCTGGCAAGAGCTAAATGACAGGTATGATCAAACTAACGGTGCTAAGATGTACCAACTTCAAAAGGAAATCAGTGATTTAACTCAAGGATCCATGGATGTTACTACTTACTACACTAAGATAAAACGATTATGGGATGAGCTGGGAACATTGGATAGCAACAATCAGTGCAGTTGTGTGTGTAACTGTGGTGCTAAAGTCATTATGCACAAAGTTGAGCAGGATATAAGGCTTATTCAATTCCTAATGGGCCTAAACGAAGTGTATACAGTTGTACGGAAAAGCATAATGATGATGAATCCTCTTCCTACCATTGCTCAAAGCTTTTCTATCCTAATTCAAGAAGAGAAACAGCGGGAGGTCAAACCACGAAATCATCTAACCACAGAGAGCACAACTCTGAATGCACAAGGAATCACTCAATTTAGAACAATTACAATCAATACAACACCACAGGAAACAGATCCAACCAACAATTCCATATAGGCAACTCTTCAGGTCTTTGATTGTTTTGTGATTACTGCAAGAAGCAAGGCCATATCAAGGAAAAATGTTATGGGCTCCATGGATTCCCTCCAAACTTCAAATTCACAAAAGGTAAAAATAATGCCTCTGTTACAGCTGTACAAGGAGGATCTAGTGACATGTTAGACAACCATCTTGAGGGCCTTAACAACATGAAAGCTGATGATACTAGTAGTCTTACCCTGACCAAGAAGCAATAGTCCCAGGTGATGCATCTGTTTGGAAGCTTTCAGAGTGGACAAGCTTGTGAGAACTTAGGCAGTATACCAGTGGAGCGGCAAACTTTGCAAGTATTCTTGCCTGCTCTACTCACAGTAAAGTTATGGCTAATCTTTCATATAAATGTTGTCATTCACCTATTAAGTTCTGGATCCTAGATTCAGGAGCATCTAACCACATGTCACAGAATAAGGAACTTTTTACCAATATTAGGACTTTATCTTACCCTTTCTTAGTTACCTTACCAAATTGATATAAGGTGAAGGTGACAGAAATAAGTGATATTGTTCTCAGTCCAATTCTAACATTGCATGAAGTGTCGTTTGTTCCTAATTTCAAATTCAATCTTATTTCTATACATTCCTTCATTGTATACCTTTTCAAATCTAATGTTAGTTTTTCTTCCCTTTCATGTGTCTTGCAGGCCCCTTTAATGAAGAGGCCTCTGGAGATTGGTAGAGCAAGGAATGAATTATATTTCTTGTGTGCAGAGTGTCAATCTTTTGAGCCTACTCAGTTTTCTCCTCCTATTTCATTTACTGCTTTTATCTCTTTCTGTTGTAAACAACTGTAAGTCAAAAGTTGTGTGTGATATTCCTGATACTGCTACTTTGTGTGATACTTAACACACTTATCCCTCATCCCAAGTCCCTCCTTCTGTAAATAGTTGTTATTCATCAAATAAAAAAGTTTGTTCTCCCATGAATTTTTTCTTTACTACTCCTACTACTTGTTCATCTACTGGAAACTGTGTGGATTCTTTGTGGCATAATAGGTTAGGACATGTTCCTTTTGTTAAAATGAGGGGGATATCCTCCATACCAACTCAATTTGCTCCTAAACAACCTTTACTATGCCAAATTTGCCCAATAGCAAGACAAACCAGATCACCATTTCCACAAAAGTCACTCTCCTCCACGAACAAACCTTTTGACCTTTTACACGTAGACATTTGGGGGCCATATCATGTAAACACACACAACAAATATAGATATTTTGTAACCATGGTAGATTATTGTACTAGGTTCACTTGGACACACTTGATGAGCTGCAAAGGCAACACTTTAAAAGCCTTTGTTCAAATGGTAGAGAATCAATTTCAGACCTTTATTAAAACCATAAGATCAGACAATAGTTTGGAGTTCACCAGTAATGAAGCTATTGCTTTTTATCAGTCCAAAGGAATTATACACCAAAAATCATGTCTATATACACCACAACAAAATGGTGTAGTGGAAAGAAAACATTTACCTTTTAGAAACATCCAGGGAATTCCTATACCAATCAAAACTTCTCATAAGATATTGGGGAGAATGTCTTTTGACTGCCACCTACCTAATCAACAAACTACCATCTGTTTCGCTAAAAAATAAGTGTTCATATGAGCTCCTTCACCAAAAGAAGCCCAATTATTCTCATCTCAGGTGTTTTAGATGCTTGTGTTACCTACCACCCTCAAACTTCACAAAGATAAATTTGAACCTAGAACACAACCTCACATTTTTATAGGATATCGCTTTGGAACAAAATGATACAAGGTTCTTGACCTGACCACCAAGAGGATACACATATCTAGGGATGTTATTTTTCATGAGAATGTTTTCCTTTTTGCTTTCTTGCCAGTACATTCATCTATTCCCACTGTATTACAGTATGTAATTTCTGAGTCTTCTTTCTTGTTTCTTGAGGACAACACTTTAACTACATGGAAATCACAGACTGAGGACATACATTCATCTAATGATGCAGCAGCTAACACCTCACCATACTCATCACATACCATCACTAATGAATCACCTACCTTCCCTGTTGACACTAACCAAAATACTTCCCACAACCATAATGCAGAACAAAGTCCTGAAAATGCATCTACCACTGATAATCATATGATTGTACCAGCACCTAGGAGATCCTCTAGAACCCTCACCACACCATTTCACTTGAAAGAGTTTGTTTACTCTCTGCCTTCACTTAAAAATCAACCCACATCTCTAAATGCTCTGCTCACCAACACAAGCCAATTCTCCCTTTCATTCTTTGATCCAGACAGTTAGTGGGCCATGATTAATACTTTTCATGATAGAGAACTTGGCTCCTATGAAGAGGCAGTCATGAATCATGCATGGAAAGCAACCATGACACAGGAGTTTGAGGCTTTACATGCTAATCAAACTTGGGATTTAGTTTCTTTGCCTGCAAGAAAGAAGACTATAGGGTGCAAATGGATATATAAAATCAAGCACAAGGCTGATGGTTCTGTAGAAAGATTAAAGACAAGATTAGTGGCGAAGGGATACACTCAACAATACTCAACAGGCTAGAGTTGACTACACTGAAACCTTTTCACCAGTGGTGAAAATGACCATTGTCAGGACCCTAATTAGTGTAGCTCTTAAGAAAGGTTCTGGAGGCTTTATCAATTGGATGTAAACAATACATTTCTACATGGGGATTTGCATGAAAAAGTTTACATGGAAGCTCCTCAAGGACTGAACATGAATACTCTACAGTTGGTGTGCAAATTAAAGAAATCCTTGTATGGTTTAATGCAAACAAGAAGATAGTGGTATGCCAAACTCACAGAAGCATTATATTTAAAAGGATTTGTCCATTCAGCTGAGGATTATTCACTCTTCTACAAGAAATCATCCACTTCATCAGTGTTTGTGGCAGTGTATGTAGTGATATAGTGTTTACAAGGACAGATTTGATAGAGATCAACAACTTATTCTGCATGACTCTTTCAGAATCAAGGATTTAGGTCAATTACATTGTTTTCTTGGCTTTGAACTGTTATAGAAAAGATGGTGTCATTATATCTCAAAGGAAGTTCACTACAGAGTTATTAAAAGAGTTTGATTGCATGTCATATTCAACAGTGACTGCTTCATTAGAGTGTAATATTAAGCTATTGGCAGATGAGGGACCTCTACTTAATGATCCTACTTATTACAGAAAATTAGTGGGAAAACTTAACTTCCTCACTAACACTAGGCTGGATATAACATATAATGTGCAGCATTTGAGTCAATACATGCAAGCTCCCAAAGAGCCTCATCGCAAGGCAATAATACATGTCCTCAGGTATTTGAAGAATAATCCTGCCCTAAGGATTTTCATGTCGAGAAATACCACATTTACTTTAAAAGCATTTTGCGACTCAGATTGGCCCTCTTGCCCTGATTCTAGAAAGTCAGTTACTGGATACATTGTAATGTTTGGGGTCTGTCCAATTAGTTGGAAGTCAAAGAAATAGGCTACAGTGTCTCTTTCTTCTTCTGAGGCAGAATACAAGTCTATTAGAATGGTGGTTGGAGAACTAATCAGGTTGAGAAGAATACTGACAGAGTTTGATGTATATTCTACTCATGTTTATTGTGACAGTCAGGCAACAGTTCATATAGCCAGGAACCCTGTCTTCCATGAATGTACAAAACACATAGAGGTGGATTGTCATTTCGTGAGAAACAACATACAGGATGGAATCATCACCCTTCATCATGTCTCAACACAGGGACAATTGGTTGATGTGTTTACTAAGGCTTTAAGAGGGATCAAACACATTGCAATATTGCGCAAGTTGGCAGTGGATTCCTCCCCTCCAACTTGAGGGGGGGGGGGGGTGTTGAGATTGATTAGATTGATTAGACTAATTAACAGAAAAAGTAGTTAGAATCGGTTAGTGTAGTTGTTAGTGTTAAACATAATTGGTTAGCTAAGTTATTTTTAGTAGTTAGCTGGTTGATTTTACATTGCTGTATAAATTAGCTTGAACATGTATTTTGTATTCTCAAGTTTTTCAATACACAGAAGATTTTCTCTCTTTCTCTCAACTTCTTCTTTTCTTCTTCTTCAAGCTTCTATGGAGGTTCATCACAGATCGTTAATAGAGTTTTGTTTCTAGATTTCAACAATAACCTTTATTGGTGTGCTTTTTAACTTATTCTAGCACTTGTCTATTTAAATTTTGTAATAATTAAAGACCAAAAACAGTGTCACACTTTGTTATATGCCTTTTAGATTTACCATTTATCGTAAATGTGTTCTTTATCGAACACTACGAAAAAAAAATCTTTTACTGTAAAATACTTTTACAAAATATACAGTTTCTATAAATAGTAGCCTTCTTCGCATCAAAACAAACTACAGGTCAGACATCGTAACTTATAGCGATACTATTTGAGTATTGTACATATTTACGCAAATGCCAAGTATCATATCATACTAATATACTACTCCTTCTGTCCCTAATTACTTGTCCACTTTTGAATTAACACATCTATTAAGAAAACAATTATTGACATAATGAGTTTACCATTTTACACCTGTTAATTATGATATGGATGAATTAAAAACTTAAGGTCTTCAAAAAGTTTTATATTTCTCAAAGTAATTAATTGCGGGTATAATAGGTAAAAAAAATTGTCCTTAATTTGTCAAAATGGACAAGTAATTAGGGACAATTAAAAAGGAAAAGTGGACAAGTAATTAGGGACAAAGAATGTATGTTGTAAAGACAAAATTGAAAGTTGTTATATTTGCTCAATTTACGAGAATAAAATGCTACTTATTTCAACGGTTGGACTTATTGTTTGATTTAACTAGCTTCGCAATTGTTGAACGTATTTATTTTTCGAAGAAAAAAAAAAGTTATTTTAGTGAATGAATATGTTTGACCAAGTTTTTGATAAATAAGTTAACGTTTGGTCATAAATTATGAGATATTTTGAAAAATCTTCTTAAAATATTTGTTTGATTATAAAATTTAATCAAATCTTCAAAACTTAAAAAAAGAATAAAAATCAAATAAAATGTATGTTCAAGAACAACTTCAAATTTCAAAAAATGTGACTTGAGAAACTCAATTGTTCAAAGTTTTAACTTCAAAATTATGTGTTAAACACAAGAGCTAACTATTTTTGAATTAGCAGTAATTCGTTTGTTTTTCATTTTTCAAGCACAAGCTGAAAAAAATAATTTCTCCCAAAAACAAAATACTTATCATTTTCAGGACAAAATTATCCAATTAAAAATTCATATAAAACAAATTAAAATCAGTAGCTATTTCTTTTATAATTTAACACTCACATATTTCTTTTTAAAATATTAGCAAAAACACTTATTTGATGACTCAATCAAACATGAACCGATGAACGGCAATTCTTTCACAATATTTTTTCGTAAAACCCTTAAAAAAATCTTTTCAAAATAAATTGATTTTAGTAATTAGAAAAAAATGTTATTTGTCACCTTTCCTCCTATTCTTTGGTGGAAACAACCAATTTAAGTAAGTATTTTAAGATATATGTGTTGACTGACTAATAATAATTACAATCATCAATCAATATACAAATAACATATATTAATTACATATAAAAAAACTTAGTTTTATGTACCATATTACATTTGTTATATTAAAATATATATATTTGTCAAACATTATTACGATGAACGCATATATAATATTACGATCTCATTTAAATGGAACATGAAAGTTGGTGTGTTAATTTTCTAGAGGGTAGAGTGTCATTACATCAATAATATTAGAATACTCTAGAGTAGCCAAAATATTCAACAATGGGTACACTAACCATGAAAAGAGATTGTGGTGAAGTGGTAAGTGTTTTTTCATCCTTGATCAAATGTTTCATCTCCCTGGAGAGTTGCCTTTGTTAGGGAGCACTTTACTTTTAGTATGAGATTTTTTGACGCAAATTCAAATTTAATCAGACTCTAATATAGATATTCAATAAAAAAAAAAAAACATGAAAAGAGGGATCATGTTGGGCACAACCGCACAAGACTTGATTAAGACTTTTCTACCGTGGTAGGTTAAAGTTACAACTTTCTTTTTTTAGCAATATTACCAACTTGTGGAGTAGATACATAGAATATAACCAAATTTGACTGAATGAACCAACATCTACTTTTCTTCAATTACCTAAACTTATTCATAGCTTTTACCGTATCGGTGATTGGACTTTGAAATAGATTTGCCATTTGAAGGATGGACGGCCAACTTTTACTTACATACACAAAAATTGAGGATAAATTTACCTTAATTAGCGGAATAATCTATTTTATGTTTAAAAAGCAACACTAATTTCTTCCCATTTTTTTTAATTTGGTAATTATTTTTAAAAAGCAACACTAATTGCTAAAATCAAATAAAACAATATACAATTATGTTGTACGTATTTTATATGTTGCTTGTATATATTTTGTACGTTGCGGGTATGGCACTGTATGTATTGGACATAAAAATAATATATATTCGACATACAAAATAAAAACAACTTATTGTTTATGTTTTTCTTTGAGTTTTAATTCGAAATTTCGCAAAACCCATCTCTCATTTTTTTCTTCCTATTATTTAATTGTAATGATAGTATATTGTTCTATCTTGCAATTAAGTGTAAGTATTCTAAATAATTGTAATTAGATCTTAAAAATAACTTATTCCTATAAAAAATTCTTTCACTAAATAATTGTAATTAGATCTTTCACAAATGGTCCATTCAAAAATTCTTTCACAAATGGTCCAGAAATTATAAATGTATGTTTGTTTTACTTTGGGTAAATTGTAAATGTAGCTTGATTATTCCCACTTGTTAATGCCATGAAGAAGCACGTGTTGAAATGTATCGTATTGTCAATTTGTCATCAAGTACTAAATGGTCAATTGTATTTAGTACAGTAATACTACTATTTACGAATATGTGCCTGTGTCATGCACGTACATGATCGCGCAACGTCTGAATTTTTTCGAACCCTCTTCAATCAAAAATAATTATATATAATTTTAATTAACCTGATTTATGAAAAGACTTTTTATTCAAATAATAAAATACACAAAATTACCCCTAAACTTCTTTTGAAAGAAATTCTTACCTACTTAAATTTTGTGAGTGATTCTTTAACCTTATATACTTATTTAAAGTGAAATTAATAGCCTTGAACTTTCAAAACCAATCTAAATATATATATGCCCTCTTTAACATAAGAAAATGAAATAGTAGTAATTTGTCTGATCCTTTTTCCTCGTACGGTCCTTGTTTATTATTTTATTTTTTATTTTCGCGTTCTAGAATCTCCCCCTTGGTCCGTTCTAAAGAATAACTAGTACTAGTTTGATCATGTTTTTATTGAACATTATTCATTCAAAGGAGAACATTATTTTCTTTACCAACCATTTATATGAATATTCAATTATTTAATAAACTAACTCTATAATACTTGTAGGTGTGGTACGACCGAATGCAGAAGTTTTTTTTTTTTTTTTGGAAGAAAGTAAAAGTGGAGAGTATTACTTCCTTTGTTCATTTTATTTATTATATATTAGCTTTACACATTTATTAAGAAGTAATGAATATGATAATCATTTAATTATATCACTTTTTAAATTTAATATATGCAGTGTCGAAAATAACTAAGTGATATTTTTAAATTATTTTTCTGATTATATAAATATAAAAATATTAATTTTAATATAATGAACAAATAAAAATAAACGAGTAAATACGTAGTATTTGAGTCTTGGGGTTGAAAATATTGGTCGTGTATTGGCTGACATACATATAAAAACAAGTCTGGAAAGAAAGGGGTAAGGGGGGAGCATCTTCTGTAAACGCGGAAAAGACCTTATGTATACGATACAATTATTTACCTTATACTATTCTATTGGTTGAAATTATAATCATTTAAAGTAGAATTATTGCCATATTTATAAGTTTTAATTTTAGGCAGGGGAAACAGTCTCAAGCTAAATAGTTGAAAATGAGAAAGATATTTTTGGGATGATTTAGCTCAATTAGTGCCAAATTAATAATTTGATGAGATAAATATGGAAATAATAGATTAATTATCGTATGATAATAACATATTTATTACGTTTATTCCTTTTAGTATATCATACATTTAAATATTAAAATGCATATAAAATGGAAATTAAAATGAGGATGTGACAAACAAAAAAAAAGGAAGGTACTATATCAACAAAAAAGGAGATATAATGGAAAGGGCACGCCTTTCTTGATGACCCGAAACACGAACTATGTTAAATGACTTTACATTTCATGCCTCATCTTCAACCGTTGAGACGGTTCATAAATCAATCCCAATGATTTTTTTTTAATCATATTTTATTTTGTACTGAAAAAATATTAAATAAAGTATAATTTGAGTAAATCATCACTATATTTATAAATAAAGATAAAAATCAAAACAAAAGTTATTTATATTTTATTTTGAATTATATATACTTCAAAGTAAAATGGACGCCACTCTTCAATTTATGGGCGGTTGGTTGATGAGTGCGTCTTGCATTGTCTGTTTGTACGCTACTTTATGCACAAGACGCCACCCTGCTTAATTCCCACGTACTCTGCACTCTGCAGGCTTTTCGTCTTTGTTTGTTCAACAAACGTAACACTAGATAATGGTTCAATGTATTTCCAAAATGATAAGAACTTAGAATTTAGAAGAAAGAGGCATAGATAATATGAAAAGTATATTATATATATATATAAAAAAAAGTATTAGAGTTCAAGTCCACTCCGACAAAATTTAGTATTTACTCTTGACATATTTTATCTAGAAAATAACGGATCACTAATATTGTATGACTAGAACAAACTATAGACTAATTATTAAATCCAAATTAAGCTTCACCACTATATGAGCTTCCCTTAACAATCTAATACTCTCTTTCATACAATACCAACCTTCTTTTAATTATATGCACATTGTAGTTGTTAGTGTGCACAAAGATAAGGATTAAAGGCTCATATTTATAGTTACTTAGCATATGATTAAATAAAATGAATAAGATGATAGTGAATTATTCTCTCCCTTACATGTTAGTTATCCATATTTTTAAAAATAGTTGTTCCAAATTATTTATCAATTTACAAAATCAAGTTAGAATTAATTAAATTTTCTCCCTTTCCTTACTTTTTTTTTTAAAAAAAAATGAAACAAGTTTGTAAAGTTTTTAAAAAGTTTTTCAGGGGTATATTGATAAAACTATTCTTTTTATTTTTATTAGTTGTCCCTAAATAAAACACATATGCAAACCCTTAAACTTGTCCCTAAAATTCATTTTGGCACTTCAACTCAACCTTGTTCCATTTTAACCCTTCAACTCCAATTTTTATGTTCCATTTTGACACTTCTTTCCAAAGAATCAACAAAGTGGGATGTGTGTACTTCACATGCCATTATTGTGTTAAAAAATAATGGATTAACATAAAAAAAAATTTAGAGTTTCTGTACATTATTGTGTGAAAAAATAATCGGCGAAAGTGTGTTGGTTTTTTTTAAAACAATTAGTTAATTTAAATAACATCACATATATTTTTTTCATATCTAGTCTACTTGGACTAGCTCAATATCAGTTTTCTAATTTTTCATTCAACTAAATACGAGTAAAAAAAAAACTCATGTTCATTGCTAATTAATAACACTACAAAAAAATGTTGAAACTCGATAGACTTCGTTGGGTTGTCATTGATTTTTTTAAGAAAGAAAATCGACGCACTTTCGTCAGTTATTTTTCACGCAAAAATATAGGAAAACTCTTAAAAAGAAATTGTTACTTTTTTTATAAAGAAAAACAATGATAATCCGTCAGTTTAATTTTTTACAATAATTAACGGATGATCGTCGATTTTTGAAATGCAAAATTGCAGTTAAATAACATATATAGAAATAAAGAAATCATAAAATTAGTATTTTGTGTTAAATGGTATATAAAAGAAATAGAGTTGAAGGGTAATTTTTTTTTTTTTTTTTTTATATAATACCTTTTTTTTGTCTTTCACTCTCTTAGAGAATGTGTGATACACACTCTTTGCCACATCACTTAGAAGTGCCAAAATGGAACATGAAAATTGGAGTTGAAGGATTAAAATGGAACAAGGTTGAGTTGGAGGGTCAAAATGAAATTTAGGGACAAGTTTAAGGGTCATATGTGTTTGGCCAAAATTATAACAAAGCAAAAATAAAAGGATTTATCCTAGTATTAAATCTAGTCAATCTAAGTTAAAGAGAACCATAAGCCAAATAATAGATGGGCATTAATTTCTTAAAATAACATAGCTCTAAGGCTTGGCCAGTGAGGCCATTGCTTTATGCCTCAAAAATTTGAAGGCCCCAAATTTGTATAAATTATATTATTAATTAATATAATTTATATAAATAAAATTGTTATTGTAGATTTTTTATTATTATTTGTTTGAGAGTATTTGATATATTTGTTTTACCTTCCAATTTTAAATTTTATCCTTTTTATATAGGAACTAAGTTATATATATTGATAACATAATTAAAAAAAATCATTCTTTTCTTAAACTACATGAACACAAAAATATTCATGCACGAGTTTCCTTTTCTTTTTAATTTAATATATTATATGAAAATTTTATAATTTGTTTTAGATATTCACCAATGAGTGCTACTTAATGGAATGAATTATATCATTTAAAAGAATTATATCATTTAAATTGATTTGTAATTTTTGTTACTATCCATGCTCAAAACTTCAACTATTAAGTTATGTATGTTCTTTTCTTTTTTCTTATTTGTGATGATAGCCAAATTAAAATTTCAATTTGAGTTTTGAAGCTTAACATCGATAATCCATCACTTTTGTTTTTTGTACTCTTCTTCCTTTTCTTTTTTTTTTTGTGTGAAATTTGATATTTTTTGTCTTAAATGATTAATCTATTGTGTAGAAAATAGATTTTCTTTTTAGTGTATAAATTTTATAAAATAAACTTAAGGGCCTCTTAATATGATTTTACCTTAGGCCACGAGATCTGTTGAACCGCCTCTGATAAGATGTGATGTTAGAGAACAAGAAGTAACCACAATGTGAAAAAGCGTACAGTATATTCGTATTTTGTACACAGACGTACAGTTTGTTGCTAAATTTTGTTATATTTTGCATAAGCTAACATACCTTTTACTTCCAATATTAGGTCAGAAAAGTAGCTTTATATGTATTTATATTATCTAGAATATAAAAAGAAAAAGCAATCTAGCGCAAGAAGCTGAAATTTAAAATTTTAAGTTTTTACGCTTTTTTATTCTAAAAATGTAGCTTACTAGGCTCTATTAAATTAATGCGGACAAAAATTATTGAATTCTGTCAAAAATTTTATCAGAATATAATTCTAGCTTCCCCGCTAACAGTAGAATGAAGCAAAGGAAGGGAAGATTATTGAACGAAAATATGTCGGTCAACATAAGAGGACAATTTCTTATTCGCTAGTGATAAAAAGTCCAGTTATAATTAATAATATATGGGAGGAATTATTTATAAAATTGTTCAATGCATCTAGGCATAATATTTGCAGACATGCTTGTTACTTATAGTTATAAAAAACAAAAACAATATAGCAAGTTGTTGTTGTTAGGGTTTTGTCCTGATTTTCTTACCTTATTTGAAGTTTATTTTTTCCTAAAAGAAAAGACAAAACATTACCATAAATGTTTAATATTCTTCCATATTTGAGTTATTCTTTTCTTGGAAGAAAAGTTTGGAACTCTATAAATTGAAGACCCCTCTTCTCATATAAAAAACAATAGTATCCACAATGTAGTCGTTTAAAGACTCTTGTTTATAAGGAGATTTATTCTCTCTAAAGTTTGAATGTTTTTCTTTATATTAGTTTTGATATAATAATATTTTGATTTTTAGTATAAGTTTTTGTTATCTGATTTATCAATCATATGATTTGCAAATTGCAAGCTTCCGCATGACGCCTTAATCACCCTTCAGAACCCAACAGTTGTTTCATGTACTATGCACACCAATTCTTGAAAATCATTACACACGCAAGGTAATGGAATTTTTTTCTTTTTATTGTTGTATCAGTCACCAGATATTCTTTTGATCGTGTCTGAGAGGGCCGCTAAAAACAAGTCACGTTGTGTACACAAAAGCGTTATTATCCAAATTTTAATTACTTCATTCATCCTAATTTATACCATATTTTTTATTTTTTGAGAGTCAAATAATTTAAATTTAATTGAAAATTTGATTTGAAATTTCATTTTCTTGAAATAAAATTTATATATTTATAAACAACGTAAAATGTACTATAAGTCATAATAATTGACAAATTTATTTATTTAAAAGATTATATAAAAAATGTACTATAGAAAATAAATTTATTTAAATCTCAAAATATAAAAGGTACCTCATTACGAAGAGAGTGTTATTTTTTACGAGTTGCCATGTTAATATTGGGTCTACAACTTCCTAGTTTTTTCTTCGGAAACATCATTCATAGTTTTATGAGGTAGAAAAATAGATATATTAGATTCCACTAAATATGTTTACTCATTATTATTATTGTCAACAATATACAAGTATTAAAATTTAGAAAACATTATTTATCACCAAATTGATTGTCCGTATTTTAATGAATATGCATGTGTCCCCAAGTGGAAGGAGAAAGCAGAGTGGCTAGGCAGTGACGTACATTTTTCCTAAAAATATTTATTAATTTGTTATTTGTTGGAGAGAAATAATAGCCCCAATTTATATTGTCCTCTTTACCCAACAAAAAACTTTTACCTCTAAACTAAAATACACATGCAGTGATGAAATGTTCAAAGGACCAATAATAAATGTAGCAGGACTATATTGGACATATATCTGAAACAAAATTAACAAGGTCAAATTAGTGGCAATAAGGTTAAAAGACAAGTGGCCAAGTGATTTCTGTATATATACACACACTATATTTCTAAGAGAATTTTAACAACTTCATTAATTGATTATCTGAATTTAACTTTATTAGTGAGAGTTTGATTTCATTGAAATGTAAATTGGGCGAGACGTGGTTGGGCTGGGCTATTTTAACCCGCTAAGATTTTGACCCTCATTTGCCCTGCCTTATTGTCAACCCTATGATTTCAGAAGCATATCATGCATATATATTATTTTTTGGATAAGTGAAATTTTAGAATTAATTAGTTGTTAATGGTGCAAGTTGGGAAATTAGCTAAACTTTTCTTGTTGGGTAGATGATCAATTTCTCTAAATTACCACTTGTCCAATGGAATATATTTAAAACATTTTATTCACTTTCGATCCTATATAACGTGAATCTTACACAATGTAGATACAATGTTTATTTTTTATTCTTAACACAAATCTTATAGTGTGTAGATACAATGTTTATTTTAAAAGTTTTTTAAGAAATAAAGTGAAAGTGATTGCCACTTATTTCGTAGTGTATCTTTCACATTATATTCTTTACTCCTTTGACCCCTCCCAAGATAAAAAGGAGGAAAAAACATCAAGTTGTTGCCCTAGTAGAAACTATAATAATATTTCGATTTCATAAAGATATATAATGGAGATATTTACCTATTAAAATATTTGAAAATTTCACTGTTCTTTTGTACTCTTCATGGACCACTTACAATAATTTGTTTGTCCATATGAACTGATGAACATGATAATTCTGATTTTAGTTTTGACATGTCATAAATTTAAGGACTTAACATTTTTATATCTTTATTTAGATTTGGTTCCTATTTTCTTTCCGATAAAATTAAACTCGTGTCTATTAGTTAACTGATTTATATTAGGATATCTTCTAACTTTGTAGTAACTTATAGATTTCACACTTCGATTTAACATTTTGTCATAAGATTTTCAATTCATAAAAAATGATCTCTAAGCCGTGGTTTAAAAAGTTCATATGTTGTAAGAAAATAAAAGCAGTTATTTACTAAACATTCGTGGTTTAAAAAGTTCATATGTTGCAAGAAAATAAAATCAGTTATTTACTAAACATTTGTGACACTAACAACAATTTCTGTAATTATCTATTTATCATGGGGAGAGATTAATGAGTAACATTATATTCAAATTTAATCCCCATTTTATATGGGCTTGGGCCATAACGGATTTAGTCGTGCTTCCCATGTTAGTTATTCACGCGGACCTGAGTTTACAGAATAATCGGCCCACTCCAATTGGACTGTTAGTTCACCGCTGTGGCCTTCCACATTTCTTTGCTGAAGTTAGGCCTGTTGCATAACTTAATAATTTACTCGACTCTTCAAAAATGTTGTTGTATCTGTATTAGATCTCTAAAAAATGCACTACTATGAAAGGATTCAACACCTATCCAGCAACATTTTAAAATAGTCTTAGCAGCGTAGATCGATACGACTACTCCTTTTTGACTTGTCGGCGTATAAAGTTTAGAAACAAATAGAGTAATGAATCATTTCCCATCTAACTTTGTAACACAAGGTAATTATATGGCCTATGACAATATCAACGCCAACTCACCTAAACAAATTATTATGAATGGTGGGTGATATTTGTCCCAAAAGAAACATCTAATTAGTTTAAAAGGTGCTATTATAGATGGATTAATAAACAACTCGGGGTCATTTGATTGGTGAAATGGAACAAACAAGAATATCATAATCTTCAATGAAGTTATTTATACAGTCTTTAATATGGGATGGTTAATTCCATCATTTGAGAGTAATTAATACTTATAATCAATCCTACATTTTATCTCGAAATAATCATTTTGATCCCACCAATCAAGTGGTCCCTTAGTAATGGAAGATGTAATATCAAAGAGACCACTCTAATGACTATGGTTTTGTCGCTTTTGAACATAATTGGCTTGCACGACGCAGAGTTTTGCCAAAGTAGTTCATGATTATTTTTTTGTCCTAAGCATTGTCCTATTTTGCCCATTCCAATGTCTTTGTTTTCTTCTAAAAGTTCATCTTATATTTTTTACTTTGCAACAGTGCAAAAGCACTCACACATCACCTAACCCAACTTTGCATTGACCAAAATCTATTGAATATGCTTTTTACTCTCAATCTATTCCATGCACCCAAAAAAGCAGTCAAAATGAATCACCCCCATCCACTTTCTTTCCTGCCTATTCTCTTTAAGTATCTTTTAAGAAACTAGAAGCCGAAGCCGAAGCCAAATTCGAATTTTAATTCTTCGAGGCAATTGACATTGCTATTATTCAAGGGTCATCCACAAATATCTCTCGAAAAGTAGTTAAACGTAAATAATAGTATGCACATGATGGACCTAATACTAATGTACTCGGTCTAGCTCTCTCGATCTTTTGTGCCCTCTCTCTCTGCTCAAACCCGAAACCTATATTATGAAGAAAGAAGAACATAGCCCCAATTTTATATTGCAACTCCTTAGGTTATATGTTCAAATTCAACTCTCACCCTCAACATAATACAACATCCAACATTTGTACAAAGCTTTTTTCAACGTCATCAATATATTGCTATAAAGAAACCAAACATAAGATATGATATATGCTTCATCAAAAGTCTAGACAAACGCAGCCAAAACTTCATGGCTGAAAGCAAACAACCTACTCCCAACTCTTCTTCACCTTTTCAAACATCCTTGTCAACATACATATTAAACATTGTAGTTGCTTATCAACAGAGATAGATCCACATATTGTTATACATATACTGTTCTCCAGATTCGGTAGCACGAAGAACACTTAATTCCCAAGCTTTTCTTCATCAAAGAGGCTCCTGCATTGTTACAACTATTGGACTTCTCACTTCATGCTTCCCATCTGACCAAACTATTGAGCCACTTTTCACTATGGAACTCCCTGGTGATAGCTTTAGTGCCTCTGCTTGTACTCTCACCAGAAAATTAAGCTTCTGTCCAACTCTTCTAAACGTCAGCTTCTCTGGCTCCACCGTCACCACCATACCCCTCGGTGGTTTCACAATCACGTGGTACACTGAATTGGGATCTCCGACATTTGTCACAGTCCTAATGAAATGTGTGGACAACTTGTGCTTTCCATATTGTTGGAACACTGCTGAAAGCGAAGGGTAATTCAAATTCCCCACATGGCCTGCTCTTTTTGCCTTGCTACAATCTGAATACTTCCTTGTAACAACTTGAATATTCTTGGTTGTGTAATTGGAATTGCAGAGGAAATCGACGTAGTCATAGGAAGTTAGGTCATAAATCAAACCAGGGTCCATTGCCTTTTGAGGGTGCACATGTCCTGCCCCAAAATCCATCACAGTCGACGAATTTCCGGTTGATTCATCCATCATAATTTGTCCCCTATTATCCACTGTATAGGCAGTTGTCATCAATGCTGATCTTATAGCTGCTGGGCTCCATCCCGGATGAGCTGCTTTCAACAATGCTCCTAGTCCAGATACATGTGGGCAAGCCATGGAGGTTCCTGATAAAATGTTGAACTCTGTTCGACGCGTATCCCATGGAAGCCCACTGGGTGCAACACCATCGGGCCAAGCTGCAAGGATGTTCACTCCAGGTGCAATCACGTCGGGCTTCAGAATTTCGGGTGACTCTGGGTTCGGTCCTCGGGCTGAAAATGATGCCACTACTGGTGCTGGCCGCACATTTAGAAGAGTACCTCTGAATAAAATGGACGCCGTTGGCGGTGACTTGGACTTTGATGCTACCGATATGTACTTCCTTATCTCATCACCGGCAGAAGCCCCAACTGCCGTCGCTGGTAACACGTGGCAATCAGCTACTAAACCTTCACCATCGAATACTCCATTGGCTATTATCATCCCCATTCCACCAGCTTTCTTCACCACTAAGCCTTTTGCAGCTCTCGAATTGACGCCTCTGTCACACAATATGATTTTACCCTGTACATAATTTGGGTTTAATGAACCTTCTAAACACAGTGAAGACGAATACCCATCGCTACCTTCACTTCCGGCGTAAATTAAGGGGTAAAGTCGGTGGGGAGTTAACGCCGGGCCACCATATATGCTCACTCCAGGAATTATCTTACCATTTCCAAGTTTGACGTCAGCAGGAAAATCACGGTCAATTGTTCCGGCACCAACATTGGTGACCCAAGGAGCGACATTGGTTACTGTGAGGTCTCCAGGTCCGCCGTTTCCGGCGGAAGCAGAGACGAAGATTCCAGCATCGGTTGCAGCAAAGGCGGCAATGGCGATTGCGTCGAGGTTATAGGGAACAACAACTCCGCCAACGCTAAGGGATATGACATGGACACCATCAGCAACGGCGGCGTCAAATGCAGCCAGGATGTCAGCGTCGTAGCAGCCTGAAGACCAGCAAACTTTGTAAGCAGCTAGACGAGCCTTTGGAGCCATCCCAGCAGCAACACCACGAGCGTAACCAAGAGTAGACGCCGGAAATACGTACCTCCCTGCCGCAATTGAAGCTGTATGAGTTCCATGACCATCCGAGTCTCTGGGAGATCGAAACTCCTTAGTTTCATTCATTTTCCCATTTGTAGCCTCATACCCACTGGAAAAATATCTCGCTCCAATCAATTTCCGATTGCATGAAGTCGCCGGAAAGTCTCTGCCAGCCACACACTCCCCTTTCCATTTTGCCGGAACTGGACCAAGATCACGATCATGGAAGCTCTTCCTCTCAGGCCAGATCCCAGTATCAATTACTCCAATAACAAGGTCGGACCCATAATCTGATTCCTTGAGCAACCCAGCACTGTCTGCACTACTCAATCCAAGAAATTCAGGGGATCTCGTTGTTTGAACATGCCTAACTTGTTCAGGAATAACA
>JAJOOR010014966.1:0-26982 GCA_036250505.1 Solanum acaule
TGGAAGAGAGTTTTGGAAAATGTTTTCCTTAAGTTTTGAAGGGAAGTCATTTTCCTTAAATTTGAGGAAAATGAGTTGATTTGGAAAACATTTTCCAAAACATTTAACCCAATCAAACATGAGAAAATTGGAAAACATTTTCGTTCCGAAAAATGTTTTCCTTCATACCAAACACACCCTTTATGTTGTAGATATACAGATACGTGAGGTGAAGATTGTCAAACAACATATAAGGATAAGGAGACAATTTTGCTAGATATCACTAATTGTACTATTCTCCTGTCATAGATGTGGTATAATGTCCTAAGAAAGCATACAAGAAAGCAAGGAGCTAAGATATATGCACAGTTGCATGGCTATTATGAAGACTTTTTGAATAATTTTGATGTTTGAATCTACATTGAATTTTTTGGAATTCTCTACAAGTGTATATCTTGAAATATCTCTTTATCTGTATGTGTAGTAAAAGACATATATTTCTTTATTCAAGTGTACTGTAAATTCATACATTTGTAGGGTACAAATTTTTAAACTATATTTTTCTAACATATACAAAATATAATGCTTTGAAAGTGTCGTTATAGGGATATTGCTTGTGTGGCTTATTGATGGTAAATTGTAATATGGTACATTAGGAAAGACTACACATCACACATGTTGCTTTAGAGGAGATAGCAATGGCCACATTTTGCATGTGTAGCTTAAGGTATCAAATGTTAGTATGGTTAGCTTTAGAATATCGATTTTGGTTTATAACAACCTTTGGTTCAGATCCCAAGGTGATCGGAATATGTTTGTGACATTTTGCATTTTGTTGGTTTTTGGTTATTTTGTGCTAGTGTTGACTTAGGTCAACATTCTACCGAGACAATATTTGTTGGTTCTTTTGTGAATTTCGTTGAGTCCAAAATGTTGATTTTGGTAGGGTAGCATAGTTTGTTTGCGTTCATGGGGTTCCGAATGAATCTCGAGGACCCGTTCGGAGACATTTTCACCTTAGCTTTGGTTGATGCCAAAGATGTTGGTGTGAGTTCTTTAGCTGCGCCCAAGCCTATTAAGTAGTAGCCGCTTTAGCGGTGGAAGGCCACCTAGGTTTGATCGCTTAAGAGGCATCAAGAACACTTTAGAAGTAAGCGCTTAAGCAGCCCCGCTAAAGCGGTAGAGGCCATCTAAGGCTTATCCGCTTTAGCGGCCAATCAACTATTTGTCCAGTGGTCGCTTAAACGACCACTTGACCGCTTTTGCAGCCATTGTTGGGATTATATCTCTCTTTCTCTCCTTCATTCTTTCGAAAGAATCCATTGTTGAAGGAGCTCATTTCTTAGTAAGTGTGCTCGTACATTGGCCAATCTCATCAATTTGAAGGTTAATTTCTTTCTTTTCACTTTCTAATCTTGATTGTAGTTTCATTAATGTAATTCTCTTTCATTTTGAACCTAATTTTCCTTGTTTTTTAAATTCTTAAAGTTTAGTTTATGGACCTGTAATGACCCGTTAGGTCATTTTGAGAACTAGTCCTCTCTCTTTCATAAAATACCCTTTTTTCCGTAAATTGTAAATGGGAATCTTGAACTATTAGTTTAACTATAATTAAATAAATTGTCTGATAATTTTTAGATAATTAATTTAATTAGTTTGTGACTAATGGGATAAGTCTATAATTTATTTAAGGGAAAAAGGTTTGAAATATATCCAAACTTTGGGCACGACCTATTACCCCCCTGCATTATTTAATAGTGTATTTTAAAGATATATAAGTGTCAGTTGGACAAGTTACTATTTAAAATGATGCAATATTTATGATGTTCATGTAGGCATCTATATATCTTTAAAATGCACTATTAAATAGTACATGGGGTAATAGGTTCAACCCAAAGTTTGGGATTGTTACAACAATTTCGTTCAATGTTCAGATATATTTCAAACACTTTTTCCTTTATTTAATACCTTATATCACTTGACTCATATTTATTAAAATAAGTTGATAGAATTTGTCACTTTTAATATATAATTAATTTAGAAACGAAAAGAAACAAAAACAAAAATATTTACCTGGGCAAAGCGGCGGCCGGCATGGGAATTGACTACTTCACATCCAGGTAAGAATTAACAACAACAACAACAATAATAGTAATAGCAACAACAACAACAATAATAGTAATAGCAACAACAACAACAATAACAATAATAACAATAACAATAACCAACAACAATAACAACAACAACAATAATAGTAATATTAATAATAATTATGTATTTCCTTGTTGTATGTGATAGGGAGTAATGGAACTTGGTGATTGGTTGACTTATTCATATTGAATGATCCTAATGAGGAAAAATAGTAATAAAAAGCAACTTGATTGTATATTGATGTGTGATGTGTTGAGAATAATATAGAAGGTTTATTGATTCATTGGTGATGTTTTGTCACGATTGTATTGTTGAAAATTGGGCATTGATATGGAATTTATCATCTCCTCATTATTTGTGAACGTGTCATTTGCATTGGTTCTGAGACATGGTTGTAAAAAATATTATGTAAATTGAGGAAGAATAAGAAATTAAAGAGGATATACCATTTTGAGGGATGTGTCGCACGCCGCGACGGATATTATGATTCAAGGGATGTGCCGCACGCCGCGACGAATATTATGATTCAAGGGATGTGTCGCACGCCACAACATATATTATAATTCGAGGAACATGTCGTAAGCTGGAACAAATTCTATTATCAAGGGTCGTGTCACACCCCACGACAGATGCATGGACATATATGTCCCCCTATGGATCCCAAACTAAGATACAATGGGTGTATATCACTAGGTCAGACTTGCACCTCCATAGTTGGGATTGCATTTAACTGTAGTGCATATTTATATCATAGTAAACTTATGAGTGTTTTTTTGTGGTAATTGTGATTAATGAACTTAATTCATTGTATTGTGATTTGTAATGGTAAGTGTTGTTATTGAGTTATGTGCTATTTAAATTGTGAGTTGTTAGGTTAGACTGATTTTATGATGTTTGTAGTTGTGGAGGTTCAGTTGGAGTGATAGGAGTACCTGTATTCTATTTGCTTAACTTGTGCTTAAGAGTTCGCTTGTTGAGTACCGTGTGGTTTGGTACTCACCCCTTGCTTCTACATTTGTGTAGGTTATGAACCCAAATCTTCGTGATAATCTCTCTTCTCTCCTTGTCTGAGGCTTCCTGTGGACATTTGTGAGGTAGATGTTTGTCATCGATAGGAAGGTGTTAGGCACCCCTCGAGGTCCACAATTGTGGGTCCCGATCGTATCTCATAATTTATGTGGGGTTACAAGTGGCAATTAAGGTCTCTATTTACTTATTTATTAATTATTTAAGTATTCAACTAGGTGATAATATAAATAACATTAAACAAATATTAAACATGAAACAATTAAAGAAGATAAGTAAGAAGACAGAATATACGCAAGTAAATGGGCGAAAATATTTTTTTTATTTTAAAACTACCCCAAATAAATACACACAACAAAACATAAAGAAAAGAAAACACAAAAAAAACCTAATTTAAATTGCCCCTTTTTGGATCAGCGCTCGGCTTATTCGGTGTGTCAAGACGAATCAACGTTTTTTCATTTTTCTGCTCGAGTCAATTTTCACTATCTCCATTAAAGGGCCTATCTACCCCTACCTCTCCTTTCACATGCATAACGTCCTAGAAGGTGTCTAACGCCCCCACTTAATGTCCAAGAGGCATTGGACTTCTATTAGGGTGGGTTTACACTAAAATAAAATATAAATTTCTTAATTAGACCCATCTAAACGTCAAGCAAAACATATTGGACGAGCATTTAGCACATAAATCTCAAATTGGCCTCTAAGTTTTAATTAACATGCTTTCAAACCCAAGTAAAAATGAAAGGTCTCATGTTAAGTGTGTGAGCATACAAATACATTAACAAGTATGAAATTAATATTAAAACAGACAGAATATTATAAGGGCCAAAGACTGATTTAATTAATAATTAATCTAAAATAGGGCAGTTTCAAATAGCATGCAAACACTGATTTATTAGTTGATTTTAAGTAGCAAAACATTATTCAGAATGCAGAATTTATTTATTGGCAGAATTTAATCAGGACATCAAGTATTTAAAACAGTCATAATACATGCAGAATATTAAAAGCAGAGCTCAACTTAATTTGACAATTTATCTAAATAGGGCAGATTTTAAATTGTAGCATGCAGAGAATAATTTGTTAATTTTATTTTTTAAGTGGCAGTCAATAATTATGTCATAGAATTTGTTTAACAGTGGGCTGAAAAGTATGTATAAATTGAATTGTTTCAGTTATTAGCATGCAAGAATTATTTAATCTGATTGATTGACATATTAATCTTGTTAAGTCTTATATGCATGGTTTATAAGCATAAGCATATTGAGAAGTTATTTAACACGTGATGATAATTAACATACTGGAAAATAATTGATATGTTAAAAACAGATCAGGTCCTAAACATGATTTCTAACCCATATATAATATAAAACAAGCAGTTTAGTGTAAGCCTTTAAATATACTTTCCAGCCCAGATACAAATTAAATTAATTGAAATCCTATAGGCATGAGTTCTATAACAAAACTTTTAAGACATCAAAATAATTAACATATCGAACTTAATTATTGAATCCTATAGGCATGGCTTCTAAGTGATAAGACATGCTGAAAAGTTATTAACTACAATCTAATTTTAACATGCAAAAGTTATTAGAGTCTAATTATTTTAAAACTAATTAACATACTTAAAGTTACTAAATATGATTAGTTAAGTATGTTGTAAATATATATCAGATTATAGGCACAAATCTCTACATAGAATAGCATGAATATCATCACATAAGCGCGTTTTCCAAATTTTAGCAAGGACTAAATTATTTTATTACATGCTGACTGATTTCAGATTAAAACGAAGTATAGACGAATAAATATTTGATTTTAGATCGATTATTTAGGAGATATTGTAACATGACATTCACAAGTAATAAAAATAAAATAAAAGAAGAAAACATCTAGCACGTATATCCCTTCCCCTTAAGTGATCCCCAAATCATATCATATATAGAGTGTTAGAGTTATACAAACTATTACAAGCTAAAATAAAGAATAAATGAATACGATATACAAAATTAAATATACATTTTAAAAATAATAGCCCCGTCCAAAATCCCCTCCTAGGCGACTCTTCAACATCTTGAACCTTTACGTTCACAACCATGTTAAAGCAATGAAAGAATACAGACAAGTAATAACACATAAAAAGTGATCTAATATAGCGAGGTGATAAAACTAATTATATGTACATAATATTTAATTAGTTCATATACACAGGCGGCAAATAGACATACAAAAATTCAAACAAATTATGGAGAATATAAAATCACACAAAGCAAGAAGGGATAAGAAAACTGATCTGAATGCTTTCCTTTTATCCATTACAAATTACACTAAAACTAAATGGTACATTAATGCAAAACAGAAGATTAACTTGAACAGAAATACTAACCAGTTAAGCAGATTAATTTATCAGCAATGAAGTTTTTGAACAAAAATATTTCCCCCAAAATAACAACACAGCAAGAAGTCATACTCACAAAGCACCAAAATTCTTCTTTTCTTTCAAAGAGTAGAGGGTGTTTTTGCTAATTGTTAAAATGTTTAAACCGTGAGGAAAATAATGAGAGGGGGTCTTCTTTTATAGTGGGAAGGGGTCGACATTAAAGGAAAAGAAATAAGGAAGATTCAATTATAACATATTTTCCTTATTCAGGAGGAAGCCAAACCCAATTTATTTATTTTTCACCAAATATAAACATGTAAGAAACTAGCCCTATTTTAATTAAGGTAAAGAAAATCAATTAACCATAGTGACAGAAAGGTAAAACAAGAAAAGAGAATAACTTGAGACAGTAAATTGATATAGTCAAACAAATACACATAATTATTTAAGGAAGGGGGAATTACAGTCAGATTCATGCTCACATATTATAATAATTTAATATAAACATATAAATCAGAAATTGGTACGAAATATATATATGGTAGGACTTATAAGCAAAGAGGAATCAATTCACAGATCCAATACTACAATAATCTTATCAATTGGTCATGCTAAAATCAAGCATTACAATCAATCCAAAATCACACGTTATAACCAACTAGCCAATATAGACCATATTTAAACGTATACAAAATACTAATGAGTGAGAGACGATTAAAGGGGTGACAAGTAAGTATCCATATTAACAAAGTAATCAAAATGATAGCATGCAGATTTAAAGATAGACATGGTTATTTCACAATAATATATTGAGAAAACAGAGGGATTAGTAACAATTCCACAATAATTAAGAAATCACAATCCAGAAATCAAAGGCTAGCCGCAGATGTTAGTAAAAAGTAAACAATGAAGTTAACATAATTTTTAAACAATAATACCTGATCGAAAATGTGAAGTCCCATGAGATCTCGACGTTTCTTCGGTTGCATGATGGTTGTCATTCTGCCGGAATATTGATTCGCCAAAGCTGCACCACTATTGATCGGAGCTTGCTGCCTCGTTTGTTATCGTTGGAGCACTGCCTTTGTTGGAGCTAGGCTATTTCTCTGATACGAGGGAAGTTGTACGTCAAGCCTCAAGAAGTATACATGGTAGTTATAGGTAAGAAGTAGTATTATTAGTTACTTTCAGTATTTAAAAATAACTCCACAAAAGTAAATATGTTATTTACTTTTGGTACTCAGTAGATAGTACAGTGTGTCAGGTGGTTATTTCCTATTCTATCCAAATTAGGGATACACACACATATATATGTAACAGCAAGTTGGATAGTTAATGAGAATTATCATCTATCTTCTGCCCTAAGTTTCTTTATCTAGCTCATTTTCTTCTTGCATTTCTTTTGTTTATTTCTAATCTTGCAACAGTGGTATCAGAGCATTTTTCTCAGCTCTGTGGGATCAAAGTCGAGTGAGTTAGCTAATATTCGTAATATGCTACAACAAATGTCCACTGAGATGACTAAATTCAGTGAATGACAAGACCAGCTGAAGGCGAATTGTCACCCCCCGAGCCTACACCCTGGGCGGGACTGGCACTCAAAGACCATTGCTGGCCCCAAGCGAACCCTTGGCCTGGCTACTTAACTCAGCGGAAGACTTAACTCAACACAATAAAAGATCATAAAACAACTTAAATGATAAAATCTGGCCAAAAAGGCAACTTGTGTCTCAAAATAGAATATTTATAAATACATAGATGAGAGACTCGATACCAACTGTCTGACTATCTATGAAGCCTCTATAACACTGAGATGGATGTTGGGACAGACCCCTCAACATCCTAATAAAGCAAAACTAGGAAAACGAAATAATAGAGTCCTCCGGAATGTAAGGAGGCTCACCACTGACTCTGGAGTGCTCAACTAGATCAACGGCGTGCTGGATGTTGATCCTGGCTACCTGTGTCTGCATCATAATAAGATGCAGGTCAACTGGCATCAGTACATTGAATGTACGAGTATGCGAGCGGGAAAGCTAAACGACAACTTAAGCTTGAAAGGAGTACAAAGGAACACTTACCTTGGCTCTGTTCAACTCATGAATAACTGAACTCAATATAAAGCAATAATACACGTGCAATATATAAAGCTTGTAAAACAGTGTAAACAACTTAGTTCGTTAAGGATAAAGCAATAACAAACTCAACTTTACTTATATAAAAGTAATATAACTTTAGTGGGAGATTCTTTAACCGACAACCACCACTATGAGCCCTAGTGATGATACAACGTTTTACCTCACGTTGCCCAAGGACCATCATATACCTTGCTGTGATATAGGACCTTACTTAACTTAGTGGATCCACTAGCTTAACTTACGTGATCATAAAAAAAGAATGACCCGTTAAGTTCCATGTTGGCTACATGGTTCTTATGAAGAGTTGAGTTAATATGAACTCGCATCCCCAATTCGGTGCTCAATACTACTCCCAAAATATACTTTAGCTCATAAGTGTTTTAAACACCTCTTTCTTTAGTTTGAGATAGTTACTCAAAGTTTAGCCCACAGGCTCTCTTGGAAAACATAGTTCCTTTCTTACTCAAATGTGAAAACATTTACAAACTTCTTTGGGAATACTTAGTTCCCTAATAACTTTTGAGAGATGAACTCAACTCTATACTTTGCTTGAAACTTGAGCCTTAAAATGAAGTTTAAACGTTCAGTAAAGACTCGTGAAAAACTTAAAAAAATTGTTTTGACTTGCTTCTTAACTTCTAGACTTAACTCTTAACTTCACTTGACTTTGATCCTAACTTTCCTTGATTTGGATTATGGATTCAAGGTTCATGATCTCATGTTTATGGATGAATTCATGATGTTTAGATGTACCTTAGAGTGTTGAAATCAACTAGAAAACATAGGTACATTACTAAGGAACACATACGAAAAAATGGGGAACGAATGGGGAGAACTGGCGTCCCTGGCGCTCTGAGAGGGGCGGGGAGCCAGCCCTCAAACTTTAGAGGACCTGCTGGGGCGCACTGGCTGGCGTGTTGCCCCAAGGGGTGAACTTCAGACTGGCTGGCGTGACGCCCCACCCTTTTCCCCAAAAAAAACCAACTTTTCTCCTTTATTTTTCCAACTCTAAACCCTCTTAACTTCAAAGGTTCTTTCTCCAAACACTTAGAATCATTAAAACCCTTAATATACAATAGATTCAACTCGAAATTACACCCGAAAACATGTACCAAATCAACAAGAAACTTCAACACAACCACAAGAATTCAACAAAACACAACCAATCTTTTTCTCGGAATTGAAACAAGTTTGGCATGTGGGGGAACTGAACCAACCCTACACTATGTGATCTCACATACCTTAATAGGGATCACCCCCGACGAAAACCACGACAATCTTGACAAACCTTACTTCTTTTTCTCTTTTCTCCTTTTCTCTCAAAACCCTAACTCTCACTTTTTAAAAAGTGAAAACTGATATAAAATCAGCTTAGACCCTTAATAAAACCAAAAGAAAAGGTTAGGGAAAAGACCAAACTACCCTTAAAAATTCGGATTGAACTTCCCTTATTCCGACAGCCCAACTTCCAAAGGGCATAACTCACTCATACGAACTCAAAATCGTGCAAACTCGGCGGCGTTGGAAAGATCATTCCAAAAATAACTGGAAATACACCTAACTTATCTTGAGCTAAGAGTTATGACCGTTTGAACTTGACCAAAAACTCACTTTTTCCTTACTTAACTAAATTTCCAGATTTGCATTGTTTAAAAAAAATGACTATTTCCAATTATAAGTTTCTTCATAGTTATTTCAAATTACAGGATGTTACACGAATCATGAGAAATCTTTTCACAAGCTTCAATTGAGTGTTGAAGAAGTGAGACGACCTAGATGGGGCAAAGAAGTGTTGTCAACCATCAGAGAAGGTGGTTTGTACTCTCCATTTGATAACCCTCTCATTTATGCAAATTTATCTGCTCATAGTACTCTATCCTCACATTCATGACCTCTCTTGAACAACCCACCCACCATTATGCAAAACCCTAGATCTAATCAACTAAATACTACCCTAGTTTTTTCATTCCCATCTCTTTAATCAGTTCCCAATACTGAGAGAAACCTTCCCCTGCCCTCCATTTCTGGGATGCAGAATTCCCACTCCTTGTTTAGCCAAGGGTTTCAGAGTCCACCCTTGTTGCTCACAATCCACAACAATTCATGCCCATCTACTCCATAGCTTCTAGCCCAACCTACACTAGTGTCCACTTCATAACTGTGCCTTCTCAAGGATATCAGTATTCCCCAGCCCCAAATTTGTTTACTTGGACCCTTCTTCCATCATTCCCAAACCACCACCCAACCAAACCCGTATCCTTCTTCCCAAGTTAATCTAACACCAAATTTGAATTTACCATATCCAGCTTTCACTAAGTACACTAGGGTGAAATTCGCCAAATTTGATGGTAACGACTTGAGAGATTGGTTGTACAAAGTAGAACAACTCTTTTCCATTGAAGAGGTGCCTACTTACCAAAGGCTCAAGCTAGCTGCTATACACTTTGAGGGGGTGGCCTTACAGTGGCAGCAAAGATACTTTATAAGAAGACCTCCGGGATGCCTCCATCATGGGATGAGTATGTATATGCCCTTGCTTATAGATTCGGGGCAGAATACACAGACCACATGACTGAATTGATAGGAACTAAACACACTAGTTCTGTTAAAGATTTTCAAGTTGCATTTGATAGTGTCATGACTAGGGTAAATTTATCTACAAACTATGCCATTAGTGTGTTCATAAATGGGCTTAAACCAAAGCTGAAAGATGTTGTTCGAAGAGGGAAACCCTACAACTTTCCACAAGCTTATCATCTAGCCAGATTGGAGGAATCTTATTTTGCAGCCCAAAGTATAGCAATTAGAAGAACAAATGTTGGTCAAATGTAAGGTCATTATAAATGGGGGACACCTACTCTCCAGGGGGCTGGTGCATTTGCTAATAAGAGTTACCCTACAGAAGTAGATGCTAATAGAAGAAGAAAGTTGACTCCTGCTGAAATAAACGACATAAGATCTCAAGGGATTTTGATGAAAAATATGTCTTGGGGCACAAGTGTAGAGCCAAGAGGCACTTGTATTCCATTGATTTGGAAGAAGTCGAAAGGGAGGATATTAATGATGATGCATAGGTGGCCTTGGAAGAAGGGGAAACTGAAGCACTGTTGAGGGACCTTATAGAAAATTCTGAGATATCTTTACAAGATTTGAATGGCATCAAAGTTTACAGGACCCTGAGAATTACTGGGTACACTTCCAAGAAACCATTAACATCCTCATTGATTATGGGTCTACACATAATTTCATCAACGAACAAGCTGCTAAGAGGATAGGTTGTAAGGTTCAAAAGATCATCCCTCAAAATGTTGGTGTAGCTGATGGGAGGACTATTCAATCTTACAATGGTTGCCAAAAGTTCAAATGATTTATGCAAGGATCAACTTTTAGATGATTTCCTAATTCTTCCTATAGGCAGTTGTGATGTTGTATTGGGAATACAGTGGTTGTGTAAACTTGGGGATATACAAATGAGCTTTGGAAATCTCTTCATGAAATTTAACTACTTGAGAAAACAAGTGACTTTACAAGGGACTTGCCCTTCATTTAAAATTGTTAGGGCTAAAGCCTTGACTGGTCTATCCGAAGATAATGTCCAGATTTTTATGATTAGAGTCAATAATGAAGAAGATGACAAGAACATTACGTTCATGAAAAATGATGCGGGACCTGAAGAAATTCAAGGATTAATAGAACAGTACAAGGACCTTTTTAATGAACCAAAGCAATTACCCCTTTCTAGAGGTGTGTTTGATCATCACATACCCTTAGTGGAGAATAGCACCATGTAAATTCAAGACCATGCAGATACTCTCTAATTCAAAAGGATGTGATTGAGAAAATGACCAAGGTGATGTTGAGTCAAGGTATTATTCATTACAGTTGCAACCCTTATGCCTCACCTATAGTACTAGTGGGAAATAAGGATGGTTCTTGGAGACTCTATGTGGATAACAGGGCTTTGAACAAGATCACCATTAAAGAGAAGTCCCCCTTACCAATCATTGAGGAGTTATTGGATGAACTGGGTGGCTCTCATATTTATTCAAAAATAGATTTGAGAGTTGGATATCATCAGATTAGGATAGCCCTTGTTGATGTCTCTAAGATAGCTTTCAAAACTCATTGTGGAAACTATGAGTTTCTAGTCATGCCATTTGGGTTGACTAATGCTCCATCGAGTTTTCAAGGACTCATGAACCACATCTTCCAAGAATATTTAAGAAAGTTTATTCTAGTGTTCTTTGATGATATTTTAGTCTACAGCAAGAACTTGGAAGAGCATGTCCAACACCTGAAGATTACGTTTGATCTAATCCTACAAAACCTGGCCAAGCATAGCAAGTGTTTATTTGCTGTTGAGAAGGTGGAGTATTTAGGGCATTACATATCTGGACAAGGAGTGTCTACAGACCCAAGGAAGATTGAAGTTGTCTGAAATTGGCATGAACCTACTACTCTCAAAAGGTTGAGAGGATTTTTGGGTCTGGAAGGGTACTACAAGAGATTTATAAAAGGATATGGAGTGATTAGTAAGCCATTAACTGACTTACTGAAGAAGGACAACTTCTCATGGTCTAGTCAGGCTAGTGAAGCCTTTCAAGCACTCAAGACAGCCTTAACTACTGCTCTTGTGCTTACCTTACCTGATTATGGTCAGCCATTTGTGGTGGAGACAGATGCTTGAAATGTGGGAATAGGAGTTATCCTCACGCAAAAGGGATAACACATTGCCTACTTGAGCAAGGGTCTTTCTGTTAAACATCAGGTACTTCCTGTGTATGACAAAGAATTATTGGCCTGTCACGGCTGTCAGCAAATGGAACCAACACTTGAGGGAAGTTTGTAGTCAAGACAGACCAGAAGGCACTCAAGTTCTTATTGGAGCAAAAACTTCATACTAGATCACAACTGAAATGGATACCCAAGATAATGCAATTTTATTTTATCATAGAATACAAAAAGGGGAAGGAGAGCACAGTAATTGATGCTCTTTCTAAACTACCACTGGTGGAGTTGGTAGCTCTTACTCTCTCTACTGTGAAAACTGATCTTTTAGAAATGATTAAGCAGAGTTAGACTTTAGATCCTGAAGTTAATGTGATAACACAAAGCTTGGATAAGGGAACTGACGAATATCCAGGGTATACATTCTTACATGGTCAACTAAGGAGGTAGGGGAAACTGGTCATAGGAGCAGATGCTCAACTAAGATCCAACCTCATTCAACTTTGGCATGACATTATGGTGGGGGGACACTCTGGTATTGAGAATACCTACAGAAAGTTAACTGCATTGGCTTATTGGAGGAGGTTGAGAGATGATGTACATGCTTACGTCAAGGCATGTGATGTATGCCAAAGACATAAATATGACAATGCTAGCATCAACATGGACTTCATTGATGGGCTTCCTAGGTCTAAACGGAAAACAGTGATATGGGTGGTAGTGGATAGGCTGACAAAGTATGCCCACTTTGTGTGTCTTGCTCACCCTTATTCAGCTCATGATGTTGCCAATCTGTTGTTAGAGCACATTTACAAACTTTATGGGGTGCTTTAAGAAATTGTGAATGACAGGGACCCTGTGTTTACAAGCAAAGTTTGGCAGGAGTTGTTTGCAATGTTAAGAGCGACCCTTAACACTTCCACTGCATACCACCCACAAAGAGATGGTCAAACAGAAGTTGTTAATAGGTGCTTGGAGACCTATCTTAGATGTTTCTGTTCAGATTCACAGAAGGACTGGTCGACCTATTTAGCAATTGTTGAATGGTGGTATAATACCACTTTCGCTCTTCTATACAACACATTCTTTATGATGCACTATATGGTCAACCACCTCCCTTACATTTGCCATAATTTACTTGAGATTCAGCAAACGAAGAAGTAGACAGAACACTTCTTACAAGGGAGTTTAAGCTGCAACAATTGAAGTATCACTTGAAGAGGGCTCAACAAAGAATGATTGATCAAGCAAACAAACATAGGTCGGATAGACAGTTATGCATTGGGGATTGGGTGTACTTAAAAATACAACCATACAGACAAATCACTCTATCAAAACTCATTTCACAAAACTTTTTGCCAAATACTATGGACCTTATCAGATACTAGAAAAGGTAGGTGTTGTAGCATATAAACTCTCAGTCCCAATTCAATTGTTACTTCATCCAACATTTCATGTCTCTCGGCTAAAGAAGTGACATCATTTACCAATTAAAATATATCACCCACGAGTCATTGATATATCTAGTCCCTACTGCCCTCAACCAATGAAGATTGTGGATAGAAGAATGGTTCAAAAAGGAAACAAGGCTATCACGCAAGTTAAAGTGCATTGGGTTCAGTTTCCTCCAGAACAAGCTACTTGGCAAGATTATCATGTCTTGTTAGTAAGGTTTCCTTCTTTTCTTCCTTGAGGTCAAGAAAGTTCTTTAACATGGAGGGATTGATACGAGTGAAGTTGTACGTCAATCCTCAAGAAGTATACATGGTAGTTATAGGTAAGAAGTAGTATTATTAGTTACTTTTAGTATTTACAAATAAGTCCCCAAAAGTAAATATGTTATTTACTTTTGGTACTCAGTAGCTAGTACAGTGTGTCATGTGGTTATTTCCTATTCTATCCAAATTAGGTATATATATATATATATATGTATATATATATATATATGTATATATATATATATATATCTGTAATAGCAGGTCGGAGAGTGAGAATTTTCATCTATCTTTTGCCCTAAGTTTCTTTAGCTAGCACCTTTTCTTCTCGCATTTCTTTTGTTTATTTCTGATCTTGCAACATTCTCGCCGAGAAGAGGGGTGCGCCGGTGGCTGTTGGTCGCCCCCGCCGGTTGGAGTTGCTGCTTGGAGCAGTCACTGCTGCTGTTGATATTTGTCTCGGGTGGTTGTATCGCGGTCGAAGCGAAAGAGGAGGAGAGAACCAGCGAAGGTCGGGGCTCGCCTGGTCCTTGCTCGCTTCCATCTTCACTGGAGAAGAGAGAAAGTAGGGGAATAAGAGGGGTTCAGGGCTAGCGTTTTCGAGAAGAGAAGATAGGGGAGGAGAGAGAGAGGAAGCTCTCGTCGGTTGGTTTCGCCAGCGATGGATGGTCTCGCCGGAGGAGCAGCGCGAGAAGAGAGGGAGAGGGGGTCTGGCGGCACTGATCTACAAGGGAAAAGAGGAAGAATGAATTATGTTAGGATTTTGGGTCTTTTGGTATTAAAAATGAAAGTAAAGGTTGGTCAATCATGATCGTTGGATCAATGAAAATGAACGATCAGGATAGGATCTTGGAATTGACACAAATGATGAACGGTTAAGATTGATTCTTGAATCTGATTTGGAATTAGTTGGACTTGGAATGGCTACAATTGAAATAAAATTGGCTAGAATTGAAATGAAAAGGTGGTTACAATTGAAACGAAATTGAATAGGATAGGCTACGAATTAAATAAATTGGAATAGAATAGGCTAAAATTTAAATGATATAAGGGAAGATTAGGGAAGTGCCATTCAATTAATAAAAATCTTCACATATTAAAGTATTTTCATATAAGCATAAACACACCTAAATTTTAAAAACATTTAAATGAATAACCAAAGTAATTATTTCAAATTTAAAATCGATAAATATGATAATTTAATAATAATAAAATACTTTAATAATAATAAAATACCTTAATAATAGTAATAATTAAAATAATTTTGTAAATTATCAATACTAAAATATATTATTATTTAGACAAATTGAATAAAATTTTAAACAAGTACTAAAAGTAAATATGTTTTAAAATACGTATTTAATTGAATAGCACTTTCGAAAGGGTTATAGGTCGGTAAAAATTGGGTGTCAACAATGACTTGATTGTGTTTTTGTATGAAATCATGCACATGACATCTACATTTGGCATGTTTGTATTTTGAAATAAGTGAAAGATATATTTGGGACCTGCAAATGTTTTGAAATAATTTTCCGCGTGTATTCAGCTCAAAGGGAGCGTGTTAATATTTTACTAACAAAAATTGGGTACTTAAAAGGAAATGCTCTATTTTTGAGGTTTTATGCCTTAAAAGGATTATTATTTTAAACCTTTCGAATTTACCATCGGAGTAAAAGAGAGAGGTTTTCTTTAAATTTGCACTCTTCCACTTTTTAGTGAAAGAGGTACTAGGTTATTTGATATTGTAATCTTTTTGGTTATTTCCGGGTTTCACTATATGCATTCTACATATGTTGATATGTTATGACGGTTCGCAGACTGAATTCAAAATTTTATGACTATTGCATTTATAGTTGAGTTGAGGCGGATTTTGTAGTTGTCTCGGGAGCCCACAAGATGGTCAACAAGACAATTTCAAACTTCTTACTTTATTCATGCATTGGTGACATGTGCATTACATAGCTTTGTGTTATTGTCTGTTTGTGATTTATTGACTTGTATGGTATGGATTCGTTGCTTTTGCCTTTTTCACCGTCACTAATGCTTGTTTACTTCTACTTACCTATCAAACATTATCGTTAGTAGTGTATGTATATATATATATATACCCCCGTTGAGCATTTGATCTCCCGTGGACATCGCAAACTTGGATTGTGGTGAACTGTTGTCTAGAGACTTGCTACTTTTTCCTATTTTGTAAGGTCTATGTATTTTATATTTTGATTAGACCGAGTCGAGGTCCGATCTTAGGTCGAGTATCAGGGTCTCGAGGTCCAGGGCCGTCTTAACCCCTAAGCCACTAAAGCAATCGCTTGGGGCCCCATATTTTTGGGGCCCCCATTTTTTTAATTTTTTTTTTTTTACTTATGAATGTTATTTTTTTTGAAAAAAAATTTATATGTACTATGAGTGCTATAATTTCTACTTAGGGATTTGCATATGAAGTGAATATAGAACCTGAATTTCCTAAAAAATAATTTGATGAAAATATTGATAACGAAATCACAAAGTCCCTTGAAACTAGAGTTGATTACTATATATATATATAGTAGATCAAGCTATTTTTTTCACTTCAAAATAAATTTGAACCAATTGAAGCATATGAAAATATTTTATGTTTCTTATTTAGTGGTAAATTGAGATCACTAGATGATGAGAATTATAAAAACATTGTCTTAACCTTGAACTTTAACACATAATAGTTATTCTGTTATTGATGGTTTAGATTTATTTTTTGAATTGAAAGTGTTAAGAGAAATAATACATGTAGAAGATAATGATCTAATGAAAATGCACAATCAAATCAAAGACTTGATTATTTTCCAAATACACATATTGCTTATAAAATTATGTTAACAGTTTCTCTAACTGTTGCCTCAGCCAAAAGAAGTTTTTCGAAACTAAAATTGATTAAATTTTATTTAAGATCAACAATGTCTCAAGAGAGATTGAATGGATTAAGCTATATTATCAAATGAAAAGGAAATATTAAAACAAATTGATTATAAAACAATAACTAATGATTTTGCATCTAAAAAAGCTAGAAAAGTAGATTTAAATAAAAGTATATATGATGAAAAAATAAAATATTAGGGCCCCTCCCTTAAATTTCGCTTTAGGCCCTCAATCTTGTTGAGTCGGCCCTGTCGAGGTCGGATTGGGTATCAAATCGGATTCAAGGTCGGGGTAAGAGTCGAGTGTCGGGTTGAGTGTCAAAATCAGATTGTGTTCAGAAGTTGGATCCTAAATCAGAAATTGAGTTCGGGAGTCAAGGTCAGACCGAGGTCAGATCTCGAGTTGGGTTCAAATATTGGGTCGGGTGTCATGGTCGAATTACAATTCAAAAGTTTGATCCTGAGTCAGAGGGGTCAGGAGTTAGGATCGAGTCTTAGGTCGGGATCAAGTATTGGTTGAGGTCGGGTCTCGGGTTGGGGTCGGGGTCAGGTTCAAGTGTCGGTATCATATTCTAGTTGAAATGTTGGGTCTTAGATTGAAAGCCAGGGTTAGGTCCTAGATTGGTTCTTGGGATCGTAGCTCAATTCGGATAATGGTCAGAGTCGAGTTCCAATTCGAATGTCGGGTCTCGTGTCAGGAGTAAGGGTCATGTACGAGGTCAGTTGCCATTATCGGGGTTGGTTTCCATATCATAAAACTTTTTTCTAAAAAGTATTTTCTACACTCTAGAAAAAATAAAATATATTTTCTAAAAACATTTTTCATTCCCCAATCATACATTGGAAAAAAAATTTCAGTCACCAACCAATCATAAGAAACTAAGTTATAAAAAAATATTTAGGAAAACATTTTCCTTCGTACCAAACACATCCATAAAGTCATCATGGTCTTAAAGTGGTGAGGCGCACAAATTATTAAAATTAAAATTTATTATTACTTGCCTATTTTTCTTGTCTTAATTGATATATTTCAACTACGAAAATTTAGTGGTCACAGGGTTACTTTACTAAATTAATCATATTAGTTATGCTTTAAAAAATTTAATGTAATCACTATTTCCTCTGTCCTAAAAAACTTGTTACATTTTTCATATATATGCCCCTTTAAGAGAATATTGATTAGGATGAGTATTTGACTATAGGACTTTATTCCCTCTATTTCATATTAATTTAATTTTTGAGATTTTTTCCATTGTTTAAAATAATCGAATTGTTCAAAGTTCATGGATGTTTGATTTTTTTTCCATATTTACCCTTACCTTTAATGAAATTTGATATTTTTTAGGAGATATCTATATTATTAGAAAAAATTGTGAGTGGAAGTCCCAAAAATCTAAAAAAAAAATCGCTGAAAACTAGTTTGACCCAGTTTTTGAGAATCTAAAAATATTTGATACTTGAATTTTTAAAATCACACCGAAAATTACATGGCCAAATTAATATCGGAAGATAAAATTTTAAAATTTATAATCAGATGCTTACTAACTTGGCGTTGAGAAATTCTTATGATCAGTGTATATAAAGTGAACTCTTTAAAAAAAAAACATGAAATCAATCTTGGGATTCACCCCACATTTTCAAAAGGTAGCTATCACACTTGCTACTAGTCCCATCCACAAGGAATTTCGAACTTGCCCTCTTTGTCTTTTTGGGCATCACTTTTGGATTACTGACCCCATCATTTTTAAGGCTGTGCCTATACTCTACTGCCACTTGTTCAAATACTTCCACATCAAACATGTTCAACTTTAGTTGTGGGTCCATTAAGTCCCTCACATATGCAAAGGGCAATTGGTCCCTTGGATTAAATCCTTCAAGTTCATTAAATAAGAGGCACGAGAATAAATTGGTTGCCACACTATGTTTCCTCAAGATTATTGCACTATCTGGTACATCTGCAAGAACCACGGGAAAAAAAACATAAACATAAAAGAAGGTTTTCCATAAAATTGGCTAGAAGAATCTCAATAAGACTAATTTGCAATAAAGTCAGACACAAACTATAAAGAATTTAGCTTTAGACAAGAATCATGATTAAACTATGACTTCTTGGCCAGCTTGCGCATAGCTAAACTTATTCACGGGATACTTGCTTCCAAACAACAACGTAACACGTACTAGGTAGATAAGTTCATCAAGACCAGGATAGATAAAAATTAAGATATCACCTAATGTTTTCGTCTCTGCTTAAATTTAAACCTGAGAGCTCATAATTCTCAATCACGAGATCACACCCTAGCATGTTAAACTAAGACATTTTTCTTTGTACAATGATCAAAATAAGACACTTTTTATTAGGAATACCCTTGAAGAAGCAATCTAAATAAATAATTCATCAAACATTTTGGAATAGTGAAAATGGGAGAGAGAGAAATTAGGTAAGAGCTTACAAGCTGGCCCTACCATTAAACTACCTTCCAAAGAAAGAAAAGTGACAATAATCCAGTATATATATTCAAAAAATCATCGATGTTGAAATTTTGCTCATAATGTGACAATCCATTGTACCTCACTTATTTATAATAAATAAATAAATATACCTCAAACTTTTGTTTCTTTCTAGAAACTATTTGATGGGAGAGTTTAACACTAAAAATAATACTGCTACCTTGTTTCTTAAAAGTGGATTAACTATTTGAATATGTGAAACTGACTTTAATTAAATAAAAAATATGGACGTTCACCTAACAACAATATTTTATTTACTTTCCCTTTTTCTTGTTGGAGACGAGGAATGTGTCTTGTTTAATGTTGTATGACTCCAAGTATCACACACAACTCATGCTTTTCCAAAAATATGTATTATTCAACTTCCCCACTTGTAATCCTCATTAAGAAATGCCGGACTTAGCTTGAACAATTAGTGCAAATTCGTACATCTTTACTAGCTAGAACAATTAGTGCAAATTCGTACATCTTTACTAGCTTGAACAATCAGTGCAATTTATATGATTATATTTGACGGACACAATGTTTCAAAAAAGAAAAAAGTTTTCTTGAAATTTTATGACGTTAAACGTACTATTAAAATTCCATATGACTATGAAAACATGTTACTAAGGATAAATATGAAATTTGAAGTTGAATTGTTTCCAAACTAGAGAAGTATCATGTTTTTTTAATATCTATCACAATAATAACGATATATTCAGTGTAATTCTACAAGTAAGAATCCGGGAAGGGTGGTGTGTATGTAATATTTGGAGTAGCTATGTCATTTCAACAACAACAAAATGCCTAGTGTAGTCTAACAAAGTGGGGTCTGAGGAGAATAGGATGTATCTAGACCTTACCCCGACCTAAAAGGTGAAGAGATTGTTCATTATAGATCCTTGGCTCAAGGAATAACTATGCAAAGTAGTCCAGAAAAAAAATAACGAAAGTGAAAGCATAACAAACCGATATATTACGATAATCAAAGTATAAGAATCAACATATAATAACAAAAATCAAAGGACAAGAAACTACGAGATGAATACCTGAAGGGTAAGGCTTTTCTGGAGACCATGGTTGCAAGCCATTGTCACAATATGTTTCCATTTGTTTCATCAATCCATCAACATCCCACCATTTCTTCCATCTTGCAGTTGCCATGGCTTCTTCCATTGTATGGACATAAAAAGGATGTCTTGAAATAGCCATATCAACATCTTCCATAACAACAAGTGAGTGAATCAACAAGAATGGATCAACAACTAGTTGTATTTTGGCATCTATCCAAATGCTATATTTAGAATTTGGGAACAGCCTATGAACTAAATATTTGGGAATAACTCCATTCATTGCTGAATTCTCATACAAATTTTCTTTTTCAACCTTCACAATTCTCCACACTCCCACTGAATTATCCTCTGATGATGTTGTTGAAATTAAGTTGTGATATTGAAGTCCCTTGAGTGTCACATCATCAACAAACATGTAAAAGCATACTGAGTAGGGTGTATCTTTACCAAGTCCCTTTGGTTGCCTGATTTTGTCATGATCATTGAATATTGCTGAAATAACCACTATTCCCTTGCAATTTTCCATGGAAATCCTATCTGAAATTTTTTCAAAAATACAAATTAAAAACATCAAAATAACACCTCCAAGTTTTGCCTCTTTGGTCTAGTAGTAAGAGCGCATCGTGTGATATGTGGATTGACACACATCACTAGTTCAAATACCATCGTAAATGAAAGTGTCGTATATATTTAAGTAGAGAAAGGTAGAGGGACGAGTTGTTATCAGCTGATCCTCAAAACACCTCCAAGATTCATTTTTTTTATTATTAGTAATTATATAATGGTGATATTATACCAGCATAGTAGTAAGAATTTATATCTTCAACAGCCACAATCAGAATTCACAAAAGGGAAAAAAAATGTATATCTCTAGTTTCATAGATCAAAAATTGCAAATCTTGTGTAATTGAGTATACAGATAACGAACCAAATTTAGTGATACGAAAACGTTTGAAGAATCCACAAGGAACTTCAATTCCATCATGACGACGATGATCAAAATAAGAAAACCTCTTCTTGATACTGAAATTCCCACCAAAATTATCAGCATTCCCCTGAATATACCTCAAGTTTCGCGAACCAAGAAACGTAGAATTCTCACTGAGTTCATTCATTTCCTTCAAAGCATTCCAATAATCTACCAAACAAGAATCACATTACTCAAAACAACAAAAAGATGATGAACGAATTCGAAAATGATAATTTAATTTTATAATTACCTGAGAAATAAACAGGGGAAGTACAAGACGAACGAAAAGTAGGAAGGGCATGTTTATGTTCACCATAAGAAGAATTGTAAAGGAATAGAGGTGTTTGAATAGGATCATTAGGGGAATATCTGAATAGACAATTTGTTGGAGAAATAAAAGAAGTGTAAAGAACTAAAAAGAGAGAGGTGAAAAGGTAGATTGCAGAAATGCAGAGAAGTTTTGAGTAGCAGAAGAGTGGTTTGGATGATGTAGCCCTGATCCCCATTTACCTTTTCTTCGTCACAGAAAAACCATCTCATACATCTTCTATTGTTATCATCGTATGAAAATTACTTATATTTTTTTATTTTTGTCTTTTTCTCAACCAATTGTTATCTCATTTATATTAGATGGTAACTCCTTCTCTCATCCAATATCCAATATATATATGTATGAAATAAATAAACTAATACTTATCTGGCCCTAATTATTTGTCCACTTTTGAATTTACATATTTATTAAAAAAACAATGATTGACATAAGAAAATTTAAAATTTTCAAGAAGTTTTACTTTTTTTAAAGTAAATAATTGAGGATATAATAGATATAAAAAAATTTGTCCTTTCTTGATTTGTCAAAATGAACAAATAATTAAGAACAACTAAAAATGAAAAAAATGAACAAATAATTAGGAACAGAGAGAATAGTCAATATCAAATTGGTAGGACACTTTGGCTACATCAAAACATAATTAGAGATGGAAAATTTAGAAAGGCCAAATTCATAGACAATCTCTTTAATTAGTCATCAATTTTTATTTTGACACTTCATTTTAATTGTGTTTCATTTTAACCCTTCGTTTTTATTTTTGACGTATCAGTTAAATACAAAAAATCGTATTTAGTATAAGCTATTCATAGGATTTTGATAAAACTAAAAAAGGTCTGACATATTCAATTTTATAATATCGCGTAGTTTTTTCTAATATCATCAGGTCATCTCGATTTAACTCAAATATTAACTTTCTAATTTTTAGTTCTGCTTCAATACAGGCTAATCATTTGAAGTTTCGAAATGAAAATTGATGACAAGTTAGAGGGGTTGTATATCTATTTGGCAAAAAAAATTATTTGACACATGATGCTACATTAATTTTATTTTAATTGATAAAAAGAGATAAAAAAACAAAGTATTTTCCACTTTATATTAATTAAAGGATATCAAAATTTAAAAAAATAGATTCCTTAAAAATAATATTTTATTAGAAAAGTGAATATATACATGGTGTTTCTGATAAACTCGTAAGAGTACGTAGTTGATTTCCATGCCAGTGCCTTCTCAGTGAGTTCGTTGCATAGATTTTATCTAATACAATTTATATTTCTTGTATAATTCGTATGATATTATACACAAATAAATTTATAAAATACAGGACGGCAAATTTCATTGAGGGTTCCAAAAAAAAGGTATGATATATACTACTAGAAAATTGTAAATTTTTATAGCGCATTTTACTTGGGGATTATTTCTGCAGAAATTTTCTACGATTTTATATGCGGAAATATGAAAATCCTAAATTATAGACATTTTACCTATGAAAAATAGTTTCCCAGAAAAATTGGTGGGTAAATTTGACGTTATTTTTTCAAAATTGTTACCTGGGGAATTATTTGGAGCAAATAATTTGCAAGTAGCATTTTCATAGGTAAAATCGCAAGTAATGAAAAAAGGGATTTATTTATCTCCTAGCAAGAAAATTCCTAGATAAACTTATTTGCAAATTTAATTAGAAATAATTACTTGGGAATTTATCTAGAAATATTTTTTTATGTGGACTTGGGAATTCATGTTCCATGAATTTACTTGGGAATTTTCTTACTTGAAGGATTACTTGGGAGTTTATTGTTGAATTTGATTTGAGATTTTTTAGGAATTTACTTGGAAATATGCAAACTTGAATGCTTTTCATATAATTTAATTGGAAATGTTTTATTGAAATTAAGGATATTTAGAATTAGGAGTCCTGGAGGAATATTTTCTTAAAAAAATATATATATATACAGAAATTAAAAATTATAGAATATAAAAAAGGACAAATGATACTAGAATGAAATTTATTGTTAAACAATTACTCTATTTTTAGGTAATAAAAATTATTATGAATAATATCAATCTAATAAGGTGTTGGAACATTATCATAAATTTTAGGATGAATATTTTTAACTTATATATAATTAATATTTAATCTCACTAAAAATGAATGACTTCATTTTTTATTTTTTTATTTGAAAGAAAAAAAGAACTAAAATTATATGGCCAATTATTTATCCAATAAAAAAATAACTATTATAAATATTCATCAATCTAATACGGTGTTGGAACATTACCACAAATTTTAAAATGAATATTTTTATATATTTAATATTTCATCTCACTAAAAATCAATGATACCAATTTTATTTGAAAGATACAAAGAATTAAAATTATATGACTAGTTATTTATCCAACAGAAAATTAACTATCATAAATATTTGTCAAACTAATACAGTGTTGGAACATTACCACAAATTTTAGGATAAATATATTTAGCTTATATATAATTAATGGTTCATCTCACTAAAAACCAATGACACCATTTTGTACATTGTTTTTTTATTTGAAAGATAAAAAAAAATTAAAATTATATTGCTAGTTGTTTATCCAACAGAAAAATAACTATCATAAAAGTTTAATTACCCCTTGCTGATAGAATTATATGAAAAGAAAAATAAATAATTTTTACTTGTATATCCAATTGATATATTATATTTGTACTATCATTAAAATTATATAATTCTCTACAGTAAATTGCTAAATGATATTTATTTCCAAATATAAAATTAAGTTTATTAAAATATAATTATCAAAAGATAAATTAAAATTATAAATACCAAATTACCTAATAAGATATATTATCAATTATTGTTTATAACTTCCTTGCACATTAAATTTACAAGTATATTTATATTTTCAATTATTTATTTATAAGAACTTTGTATGTATAATTTAAATTTTGTCTACATTTAATATGTTTTGTTATAGGTATTATCTCAGCATAAAATTTTCATGATATGTTGGGTGGTAGTGATTTATTTTAAATATATAAATAGTTATCATGCTTTATATTTGAAGAGTTAAATCACATGAACTTTACCCAACATTTTAAGATGTATTTCGTTCTCATATTAATATGAGAATGACTTTATAGCACTTTTTGTGTAATGAATATCTAAATAGTATTTTTAATACTCAATTAAGTTAATTAAATTCAGCTTTAAAAATTAATCAAATTGGAGGAAATCACCAAAATATAGTGTAATGCTAGTGGTACCTTTCACCACAACGATGGAAGACACGTGATATTTACATTTATAATGCTACTCCCTCTGTCCCTAATTACTTGTCCACTTTTGAATTGACACATCTATTAAAAAAATAATTATTGATATAGTGAGTTTATCATTTTACCCCTATTAATTATGAAGTGGATGAATTAAAAACTTAAGATTTTCAAAAAGTTCTACCTTTTTCAAAGTAATTAATTGAGGGACTGAAGGAGAAAAAGAGAACAAGATGGGGGTATAATAGGTAAAAAAATTTGTCTTTTCTTAATTTGTCAAAATGGATAGGGACAATTATAAAAGGAAAAGTAGACAAGTAATTGACAACAGAGAGAGTATTAGTTAGAACATTGGTAGAATAGAGTAATTACATATAGGTAGGGCATTGGTAGTGAGCTTAGGATTAAGTTAGTGCAATTGAGTAGAGTGGACTAGGATTAAGTAGCACAATTATATGATGGGTGGACAATAGCATTAAATGCACCTACCCAAGAATAGGTGTATGTCTATGGGGTTGTCCTATGTGTATGGGGTTCATGAACAAAATAATTTATTAGGAGATACAAATTAATATTGTCTAGAAAAATTCCTTTTTTTTTTGTTAATTTTTACCAAAAAAATTTGGTATATTTTTATGAAGAAAACTCTCAAGTAATTTACCTGCGAAATATTTACTTCAGTATTTTGAAATTCACAGGAAATAATTATCTACGAAGGTTTTATCATCGAATTTTCTTATAGGAAAATCAGCAGGAAACTTAGTTTCTTGCAAATTTTCGTATGCAATCCTTAGAAAAATCCCTATACAATCCACATTTTTCTTGTAATATATAGATTGTATCAATTAAAAATGGTTTATGATCACACTATATATATTTTTGTGAATTTAAAATTTTAATTATTTTATTTGGTGTAAATATGAAGCATAGAGATATCAAAATGAGTTAATCCAACTTAATGCTACTCATCTCTGACGGATCAAAGAGTTAAATGAGTAGCTCAATCTAACTTTGAGTAATCAATTTGTGTGAGGTATAATGGATAATAATCTCAAGAATAAAATATAGGACTATTTTATCTTGTGTTTTGTTGGAGATATTAGGTAGTGATGGGATTATTTATCCCATCATATATTATACCTTAGGGGTGGTTTGGTTTGAATACAAATTATGATGAGATTAGTTATATTGGGATAATTTATGTTGGGATTAGTTATGTCGAGAGTAGTTTTTATTGCTTGTTTGATTTGTCATATTCAAACTTATATTCATTATATACTTTTTAAGAATAAGTTGTTTGTTTACAAAAATACCCTCCACCTAATTATTTTTTTTACACTTTCTTTGCATTCGTGTTATTTAGCTTAAATATTTTTGTGTGTGCATTTCCCTTCTGTGTTGTGTGTTTTTAAAATTAAACTTTCATATTTAACTTAAAAATTATACTTTCATCTTATTTAACTTAAAAATAAAACTTTCATCTTATTTAGCTTAAAAATAAAATTTCCATCTTATTTTAGCTTAAAAATAAATTTCATCTTGTTTATTTAGCTTAAAAATAAAACTTCTATCTTATTTAGCTTAAAAATAAAACTTTCATTTTAAGTTTATCAAAGTAAAAGAAACTTTATTACTGTATTAAAGTAATATACATTTTACTTGATACATAAAACATATTTTTAAAGTGAGTAATAAACTACTTAATATGTAATTTAGTAGTGGAGTGAATATTTTAAGAGAAATCAAAATATAAATAAACATAAGAATTAGCAAATAAATTCAACTTAAAATATATTCACAAATAAAAATTATTTTATAAATGTAATTTTTTAATAG
>JAJOOR010014967.1:0-26228 GCA_036250505.1 Solanum acaule
TAAAAATAGAAGGTGGAAAAAAGAATTTAATAAAAAGTAATAAATTGTAATAATAATAAGGAAAGATAAAAAAATAAAATAATAAAGTATAGTAATGATGAAGACAAATAAATAAAATATTTTAATTTTTTTTTCCAGATTTCATAGATAAGATAAAATTAAAAAAATTGACAAAAAAAAAAGAAGCTAAGAAAATTTAATAAAAAGAATAAATTGTAATAATAATAAGGAAAGATAAAAAATAAATAAATAATAAAGTATAGTAATGATGAAGACAAATAAATAAAATATTTTAATTTTTTTTCCAGATTTCATAGATAAGATAAAATTAAAAAAATTGACAAACAAAAAGAAGCTAAGACGACGGAAGAAGAAATCAGCGGCAATGATTCTTCAATATATATATGGAACAAATTAAATGCATTATTAATTAGAAATTAAACTGAAATTTTAATTATATTACATGAAATCTTTCTTTCCTTTTTCTTTTCCTTATTCCTCTTTATTATTTTTTCATTTTCCATTTTCTACCATCACTATAGTCTTTATATATTTATTACTTCTAATTATCATTTATTTTTATTTTTCTCCTTCTAATTTGATGGGAAATCTTCCATAATCAGTTTCTCTCTAAAATACCTCATCATTTTATGTTAACAATGAAAAAAGTTGAAGAAGATCGAAAAAAGTTACAAAATATATCAAATTATTTGTGACTTTAGAATATAATATTTGTAAGTGTTTTGATTCTCGTGAGACTCCATTGATCACTTAGTCACGCTCTACTGCAATTCACTATTTCGATTGTCATCACAATAGAAAAAAAAATTCCGATCAACATTCTTACCCATGGTATAAGTGTAACATTCAACAAATGTCTAGTAATTTCAAGCTCATATTATTGGTGTTTTTACGTTTTGAAATGGCAAGTGAGTGTGTTGATGATTTAATAGGATTAGAAGAGTATCAAATAGTATCAATATTGACACTTGAATTACAAAATTATATTTGATTCATATTTAGGGGATTATATATCTTATTTCATGTCCATATTATTGGTGTTTTTACGTTTTGAAATGGTAAGTGAGTGTGTTGATGATTTAATAGGATTAGAAGAATATCAAATAGTATCAATATTGATACTTGAATTACGAAATTATATTTGATTCATATTTAGGGGATTATATATCTTATTATAGTTGAGAACATTAACTAATTAAAAATGTAGAAAAATAAAGGACTAAAGAAATTAGTAAAAAAGTGGAAAAAAGTTAATAACGTCACCACTGATTTCGATTCCTTCAACATCGGATTTTCTATTCTGTCAACTTTGATTTTTCCTTTTTCATTTCTGTTCTACCTCATCTCTTCCTTTTCCCCTTAAATTCTTCCTTCCAACATGAAATATTGTATTCTTTCAAATCACAAAAATGGATGATTATGAAAAATGTATATCTAAAATTTCGTATAAACTTTAAATCAGAAAAACATAAAATATATATATTTGCTTACCATGAAAATTATTTATGAGAGTGACAAAATTATTGAAGGATAAATCTGCAACCAAAAAAATAATATTAGAAGAAATTATAGCATTAATATTCACCCAAGTCTTTTTGAAAAATATAATGAAAAATGGATAATTATGAAAAATGTATATCCAATTGTGCTCAAATTTATATGGATACTCTTCCATACTTGGAATATCAAAAGACATGAGAAGAGAAAGAAACATTAAGGTTAGGAATAGAAATCAGCAAAGAATAATTAATCATAATTGTCTGTTTATCATTTAAAATGGCAGTTTCATCTATTATTCAATACTCATTTATGTATTAATTTTTTAAGGAAAAAATCAGAAATAATTCAAAAAAAAAGGAAAAAATAGACAATTACAAATGCTGGCCATTGGAGGGTGCCACATCAGCGATTCTAGATTCAGATTTATATATATATATAGATATAGATATATATATAGATTGTTTTTTTATTTTACTTAAGATGCACGAATTGTTTGATCAACTTTAAAAAAAAGCTTTTTGAAATTTCTTAAAATTTGGTGGGTGTGGGGATATCTAAATGAGTTTTTTTTTTCTTTGCTAAAGAAAATAATTTTAACTAATTGATCAATTTTCTATATAATAAATTACAAAAATTAGTTAATATATTTTCATCTAGTAAACCCAAATTTTGATATGTTTGAACATTAACAAAAGTTTTTCAAAGACTTCTGGATTTTAGTTTCTTGTATGAAATATTAATTCAATCAAGGGAAATTAACCTCCAATGAAAGAGTTTTTTTTTTTTATAATATTAAAATTTGATTCACCTTTGAATCCATTAAACTAACATCTCTATGAGTAAATATACGAAAAGAAAAAATTTATAGGTAAAAGAATCGATGTCTTTCAATATTAAAAAATGATCAAAATTTGCATGCTTTTTATTTTAAATAGAAAGAAAAATGACATTTTTAAGAATAAAGAAATAAATTTTAGATGATATAAATGGGAATTGAGTTGTATACACTAAACTTATCTTCTATATCAAGATAAAACTCCTCACTTATTTAATTCATAGACTTCAAATTAGGCAACTCACAATGATGAAATTAGTTTTTACTGTTTTTTTTTTTTTTTTTTGGTGAAGTGTTATTTCATGAAAGCCTTCCAAATAGATTTATATAGCACGTTTTATTATTGTTACAATTCAATCCATCGTACCGTGTGAACACCTACTCTATATTTATAGAGATAGGGGACATAATTCATATGGATATAGTAAGTCTTGCTTGGGCTGCTTTAATGGTAGTCTTTACTTTTTCCCTTTCACTCGTAGTGTGGGGAAGGAGTGGACTCTAGGGGTTCTGCTAATTGAGTTACACCTAAATAGGAGGATCCTTACACCTAATTAAACACTGAAAATGTGGAAATAATTTATGAAGAACTCTGAATACAAACTCTGAACTTGTGTGATTATTTTCATTTTATTTGATTATATATGTATATAGTACAAATCAATTATTTGATGAAATGTCAATGTCTTTTTCTACATTGAACTCTTCAAGTAGATGTAGAGTACAAAAAATGAACTATATATCATTGGTTAAGATTGTATAGAAGAAATTTGAAGCTACGTGTTTGGAGATAGAATTGTGCAAACGACATATAATTTGTATAACTATATATATTTATTAATGTCGATTATATATTTATCTCTTAACTTCTCCTTTATTTTGCTTTCTTTTCATTTAATGTCACTAATTTATTATAAATAATTGATGCATTACTGTATGTGTACATTCTTTCCACTGTTTATTCAATTGTGTTTCAAATCTTTCATCTTCATATAACTTTATTCCTATACACATTAAAATATAATATTAAACATAACGTATATAATCAATATTCAAAAAATAACTAAAAGTATTAACGTGTGAGAAAAATAATAGCTAAATATATTTATTTTTGCCCAAATATCACCATCTCACATCATCCTCGAGCAAGCATTAAAATTTAATCTCAATGTGTAAGTAAATATTGTATATGAATGTATATACATCTCTGATATATAGTTATACGCCATATGTACATGATTATACACTATTTATACAATACTGATACATTACATAACTACTTATACTTCCATAACATAACTATTTATAAAATATTGATACAGACATATACATTATATATATACATACAACCATTTTTGTTGAAAAAACTTTTTGTCACCTGTACAATTACGTAAGAAACCCTAGAAAATAGGGTTATTAATTTAAAATGGACATAAGTGAGCTACTATTCTAATTAATAAGTCATTAACCATTCAGATCTAAATATCTGAAATAGGCATATCTCAAGTCTGAAGTTCATAGCCATTAAAAGAAGAAGAATAATTGGGTACTATACAAGGTCCATAAACTCTTATAAATCTGAGAAAAATGCATAAATATATGAGAAAATACATAATTACCACTTGTTTTGTAAAAATACACTTGAACTTTGCGAAGGTCCTGTTACCCCACTAAACTATTTTCAACCAAGCATAATACGTCATTTTCACTTATTTTCGCACCTGCTATGTTCTCACATTGCAAGAGCGCGTGAGTAGTTTAAAAAACAACCTCTAACCAATATAAAAAAGCCATGTGGTATTACAAATTGAATTCTTTTAAAAAAATAAAGATCCATTTTCCCCAAATCAACTCAAACACCATTAACAACTATGGAAGCTTGTTGGAGTGTCTATGGCCGAGTTAACACTGTAGTATTTCTCGAAGTTCGATTCACTGTCACAAGACAAGTACTCCGTTAAGTCATCCTCAATACTGGACTCGTCATTTGCTTCTCCTATCTTCTTCGTCATTGCGATGGTACAATTTATCATCGTCGACATTTGATATTATTGACGGAGATGATGAAAAGATAACAAAAGTGAAAAGAAAAAATGAAGAGAAAGAAGGTCATTGTTAGTCATCATTTTATCTGACGAAAAAACATTTTACGGCGATAATTGCAACTTAATGATGGTTAGCATGGTTGCTTCAACCATCTGAGGCGAAAGGCCTCTTGGTTCTAATAGAAGTATTTGTATAGTTCAAAGAATAGAGGAGTAGAATAAAATGATGATTGTTTTCCTAAAATTACAATGATAATAGCATAAAAACAATAAATTGATTTTTATTTACCATTTCTAATTGAAGTTAATTGTCTTTTTTTTATATTTGATGAAGAAGGTTAGGGAAGGAATGGAGAGGTGTTGGAGAGGGTGGAGGGGGTATTTTTCCCTTTATTTATAATAAATAAAATTCTTTTTTCATATTTATTTTTATAATTTATGACATTTAACACATGGCAATTTGAGATTGAGGCGTGAAAATCACACATTTTTTTATAACTTGGTTTAATCGAAAAATGAGACAATGTTATTACTTTCAAATTGTTTAGGGGGTGTTAGGATTCCTGCAAAGTTTAAGTGTCTCTGTACAAAAAGAGTATTAGTTCAGGGTGGACTTTATGTATTTCCTCTAAATATATCTATTAATTTTGTAATTTAAAACGAATATATTTTTTATTAAAAAAAATGACACATACTTATACAAATTTGAGAAAATATATTTGCTCCTCAAAATTTGTAAACTTTATGTTCAGTCAAAATATCGCTACATTGATATTATAAGTAGGTACAAAACAATTTTGAACTTAGCATAAAGTTTACAAAAATAAAGAAAACTTTTTAATTTTGTGATTTTAAATTAAAATTCTGTCAAATATATCATATTATCCGTTAATCTTATGACTTTAAATATGTATGCACTTGCACTCATCTATGATCTATCTAAAAGTAGGGGGGGAAAAGAATGTAAGTTAAGTGATTAATGCACTTGTGCTGGTAATTAGGGGCAATAGGCCTCTGTTATATATATATCGGTATGTCTAGCCCTTAAATTCAATTATATATGCTTTTGGGTTTCTTTTTTCAAGGTATGTCTAGCTTAAAGACGTGCAATATCCAATGTTTGGTACTTTTAAGAGGAAAAAAAGATACTCCTACTACTAGTTATTTACTTCGCTCCAAATTAGTTGTCATGCGTGTATTTTCCAAGAATCAAGCTATATGATTTTGACTAACATTTTAAAATATATTTTTTTCCTTCATTAAATTGGCATGAGAAAAGTTGTGATGTGTAGTATATTTAATATAGTGTTTGAATATATATAAAAAAAAAATGTAAAATATTGAGTTGATTGTTTAACTTAATTTAGCTTTGATGAACAATAAAATTGACTTTCGAGAAGCGAAACATGACTTGAAAATAAATGGAGTACTTATCAAGTCATATTTGCAACAAGTAAATTGCATGTAAAGTAATCATGTGTTCCACTCCGTTTCCACAAAGACCATGGCAGGTTAATAAATATCTTAAAATTTACCTTTAATTTAAGTTGTAAATAGATATTTTTTTTGGGACAAATTACTTAACTACACTCTTTTACTTACTTAATATCTATTTATCCCTACTTATTTCAAAAATTTCAAAAATTCCTTATTTTACCTATGTATCCCGCATGTATCCCGTGCACAACGCTATGTATCCCGCCTGTATCCCGTGCACAACGCTATGTATCCCGCTATATGAAATGTATCAAACTTAATGTATCCCGTGCACAACGCTATGTATCCCGCTATGTGGAATGTATCAAACCTAATGTATCCCGTGCACAACGCTATGTATCCCGCTATGTGGAATGTATCAAACCTAATGTATCCCGTGCACAACGCTATGTATCCCGCAAACATCATTTTTAAGGGATTTTTGGTAAATAAAAAACTAGAAGGGATAGGATGTTATTTAGTACTTATAATATGTGGTTCCTATAATTTATACTTTGTTCCCTTCTAATTTTCTATTTACCAAAAATCCCTTAAAAATGATGTTTGCAGGATACATTAGGTTTGATAATTCCACATAGCGGGATACATAGCGTTGTGCACGGGACACATTAGGTTTGATACATTCCATATAGTGGGATACATAGCGTTGTGCACGGGATACATGCGGGATACATAGCGTTATGCACGAGATACATAGCGTTTGATACATTCCACATAGCGGGATACATAGCGTTGTGCACGGGATACATGCGGGATACATAGGTAAATAAGGGATTTTTGAAATTTTTGAAATAAGTAGGGATAAATGGATATTAAGGTAAGTAAAGGAGTGTAGTTAAGTAATTTGTCCTTTTTTTATACTTTAAAAACCTAGTACTAAAGTGTCTCATGTTATGAATCACTCCCAGCCCAATAGGGATACCAACAAGGATATCACACAAATAGATATCGGGCCGAGTAAAAGCAATTGGGCCAGACCTTCACAAAGGATAATTTGAGATTCAGACTGAGGATAATATGGTTATCGTTAAATAGAGCAGGGCATCACTATCAGAGGGCATGTGAATTATGTGAAAGGCAGTTTTTACGTTTCTCATCTCCAATTCTGAGTCTAAGCTTCTCATCTCCCTTCTACCGTCTATCAATTCCCTAGTTCTTATGTTTATTATTTCTACGATTCTGTTTGGGTTTTTACTGTTTGCGTTGTTGCATTTACTTTGTGGATTTGTAATTGAACTCTAGTCTTGTTAATATAGTTGAGAAGTTGGTTACCGTTACATTGGATTTGAGTTCATTACATTGGTGCTTTCATTTTCGTACTCTAATGGAAGTGATGATATTGGATCGATTCAGTGGCATCGGCAACCAGAGGGCTGGCTTTATCGGGGCGGAGTGGTACTTCACCTTCCTGGGCTTCCACGAGGAGTATTGGCTACCTCTTCCTTCCTTGTTTTTTGCAGGTGAAGCCGTTACATGGTTCAATTGGTTGTTTCGCAACAAGCAGTTTTTTGATTGAGTGCATTTCAAAATGAAATTTACTGAACGTTTTAGCCACCAAACAAAAGTATATCCAAGCAATTTTCAGTCTGCCTATGAAACTCGAAGTTGGAAAGAGGACCATGTATTTGATGAATTGCTTGAGCAGTATCCCACTGCAAAGGCAGGCCTGTGATTTCACTAATATTGCGACTCTTAATGACATAGTAACTCCTCAAAACGGGAGATCCAAATCAACTGATTTGGTACAAGAACCTTCTGTCATGACCAATGTTCACTGAAAGGTCATAAACAACAACATCCATGACTTCTCTCTAACTTGTTTGCTGGAAGAAATTGTTGGTTTGTCTATGTTGTACTTATTAATGGTGACATGATTTTAATTCTGTGGCGGTGAAAGGTATTATTGGGGCAATAACTGTTTGTACATTACAGATTCTTTATCAAGACAATTAATGCTTCTGTTATGTATAACCTGCAGGTCTTTGGGGAAGGAGTGCTAAATGATATACTTTATATCTATCAAGTCTGGAGTTTATATTGTTTGTGATTAAGCGATTTATAGAAAAATTTCCACAAGACGAGAGATGCTTCTTGACTGTGGTTGATCAGGTAAAATTTCGCAAGCTATTGGATGACATGGAACAAGCTGCATCTAACCTTAAGTATGCGCATTTCTTTTGGCTTACTTTGTGGGAAGTTCAACTATAATTATCCATTTAAACAAATGGACAGCGGCTTAAGGATAATGTACAAATGCCTAGGCATAACAATGTGTCATGGAGGGGAAATTCTGGGCTGCAAGATGGACAGTATATTGATTTAATTATGTTCAAATATTTGGTGGTGGTCTACGATGATGCCGGAGATGAACTGCAACTTAATTTGCCTCTATTTTGTGTTCTTACTATGTTAAGTTGGAGTGTGAGTGAGCATCTTGCAAATTATGAAGTTGTTGTTGAACTAAATCATGTCAGGGATGTTATCATGATATCCATTCTAAGGATATTGTGGCCTAGGGGACATTTAGAGAAACTACAAGATTTTTCTTGTCATAACAAGCAGTAAACTGTGTTGACACAATATACAAAGCTTAGTATGAAACTCTTGATTTTTCTCACAAGGGACTTGCAGGTGTTTGCAGTCAAATGCATTTCGTCCATCTTAAAGTCAATGTAACTGCACCTAGATTACCAATGCTTTCGTTGGCCAGATCTCTTGACTTGAACCTAGCTTGAGGGCAAGGTTCTTATTGAGGACGGGAATATTGTTATGAATCACCCCCAACCCAATAGGGATATCAACAAGGATATCTCACAAATATATATTGGGCCGAGTAAAAGCAATTGGGTCAGGCCTACACAAAGGATAAATTTGGGATCCAGACTGAGGATACTGTGGTTGTCGTTAAATAGAACAGGACATCACTATCAGAGGGCAACGTGAATTATGTGAAAGACAGTTTCTACGTTTCTCATCCCCAATTCTGAGTCTAAACTTCTCATTCCCTTTTTTTTTTTTTATGACAAGGGAAACGTCCCGCAGCCGCTATCCTTTGGGTGCGCATAGGGTAAAACCCCCGCTCCTATGCAATAGCTCGCAAACCACATAGGAGAGATAACCCACACTAGGCAAGCCCGATGCGACGAGCTCGACCCAGAAGGCAAACCCCTTGCTTTCACTGGCAAGGGCTTTCGAACTTGAGACCTCATCTCCCTTTTACCGTCTATCAATTCCCTAGTTCTTATGTTTAGTATTTCTACGATTCTATTTGGGTTTTTGCTATTTGCGTTGTTGCATTTACTTTGTGGATTTGTAATTGAACTCTAGTCTTGTTGATATAATTGAGAAGTTGGTTACTGTTACATTGGATTTGAGTTCATTACATCTCACTTGGATACAATGTACCTAAAATAAATTACACCTAATTTTGACTTCATGTATTCGAGATATACGAATCTGGATGCACCAAAATCTAGTAAGATTCATAATATTGCAAACTAGAGTGTATCTAAGTAACTAACTCCTAGACTAGTGAAATTTCTGCAAGTTTCTCATTTCTAAATTAATAATTTGTATATATTCAATAAACTTTTATCATAAATACAGGATTAGCACTAAAACTGTTGGATTCGATCGAACCAACCAACACTCAATACCCTAGCTCCGCCTCTGATCTCAAGACTTCTAGCTTATGGCTAGCTAGCTAGTAGTAAAGTGATTTATGTAGAAAAAAATGCATGTATATCTAACAAGGCATCGATAAACATTAGTAGAAAAATAGGAAGAGCTATATCAAGCAAGTTGCATAAATATTTTTTGATGGAGCTAGCGAAGTATTGTGTGAATTAAAGATGTTACTAAAAAAAACCATAAAACAACAAATTAAAGTAGGTCACTTGCATCTCGTGTTAACACCCACATGTGAACCTCCCCCTAACACCAACAATATTTTATCTATAATGGGACCAGATAAAACAGGGTGGATTAAATGTAATCGTTGGCAAGCAGATTTACGTAAACTCAATAGCCTTTTATTTTTATATTATATACATAAATAAATTTACTAAATATTTATGAATATTTAGTGTTATATACTCAATAATTATTATAATATTAAATTTAAAATATTATATATAAATTTTAAATTCTGAATACGGATTAAGATTGAGTTTAAGGTAATTGATGAATTGATTATGAGTTCACCCAAGAAAAAGGTTTGTGGTGTTATGATATTTTCGCCCAGAAAATGACCCTCCAAATCTCTACGCGCAGCCCCATTCAAAACAATTTTGCATATAGTCCACTCCTTCCTCTTTATGAAAAACAGACAGTTTGATTTATTAAGCTTTTGCAAAATGTTCGAGTTGAAAAAGGAATATATTATAAAGATTTAATATACACGATTTTATTTTATATTTTTGCAAAATATTATTTTACAGTTCGAACTTGTAATCTTCTGATCACATGATATAAACTTTACCATGTTACATCAAGATCTTTCCTTGATCCTTCGATTATTTCTAATGTTATGTTTGGGTGAGAAGCGGAGGTACCCTTAAGCAAGTTCAAGAATAATAATTTAAGTCTACAACTAATAACTTTGTGCTAAATTTAGAAATTGCTAGATATTCTGTCATTATCATTTATCATACAAGCAAAACATGCAAAAATAAAGAAGATAATTCATTAGGCTATATATCTTCTCTATCTTGCGGACTTAATGTTAAAAAATATTCTCATGTTTACTAAACCATCATTATCTACAACCTTTATTTAATCTTATATAATACATCTTACTCATGATTAATTTATCCATAAATGTAATTATTTTTTAATTAAAGAATATGCATATTTTTACGTCAATAAATATAGGTTTAAACCCAATTTTCATTAATTCATTCGACCCCCCAAAAAATGATCAAATTAAATAAATATGAGCCCATTTTATCAACATAAAATGATGTGTACGTAGCTTTCACGTATATCATCTGCGAGTGGTAATGTTCAATATTTCCATTCTATCACATGACCACAAATAACCCACGGGTTAGTTTCGTAAAAATACAAAACATTTGTCATGTCCCCATGCAAACGTAAATATATATTTAAAGCACTTCAACAAAAACAAAAAAATTCACTTGTTCCCTTGCAATAATGGAGCAAGTAAAATCACCACCATCCTCCCCAGCAATATCAAATTGTCGGGGTGGGGGTGGGGATGGGGGAGGGGGAAGTACGAGACACCCGATTTATCGTGGTGTCCGTAGACGACGTTGGGGAAAATGGGTCTCCGAAATTCGAGAGCCAAGAAAAAAATCGCGAATTTGGTTAGGTTCTTTTATTTCACCCGAAATGGCAGCTCGAGCTTATGACGTGGCGGCTTATTGCCTCAAGGGAAGTAAAGCGGAGCTGAATTTTCCAGATGAAATAGAGCGATTACCGCGGCCGATTAGTTCCGGAGCTAGAGATATTCAGGCAGCAGCGACGATGGCAGCGAATATGGGGATTGTGAAGGGAAAAAACGATGAAGATCGTTGTTGTAGCGATGATTTTTGGGAAGAAATTGAGCTACCGGAATTAAGAGATATTGCCGGAAAAGATTATTATTTGTCATCGGAAAGTTATCATAATTATTTTAACTCTGAGGTATGGCAATGGAATTCTTGTGGTGTGGAGTTTCCTAGTGATGATCTTATATAGTAGACGATTGAGTTGTGTAATTATTGTATAGTATAGTACTTCATGTGTTCGTAATTTATATGACACAATTTAAATTTCGAGATTCAGCCTTTATTTAGTTTATTCATATGTAAATGGATTTTTTTTATATAATTTTAGAAATAAGATTTACATATTTGAAAACTATGTAATAAGTACGGAAAAGGCTAAAAAATACTCTTAAACTATTCGAAATAGCTCATATTTACTCTTAAACTATATTCCGGTTCAAAACTACCATTCCCGTCATATTATTGGGTCAAACGTACCCTTCTTATTAACAGAAGGTGTTAAATGCCATGTGGATGCCACATGACATGCCACGTAAGCGCCACAATTTCATTATTTCCACATAGACTAATGATAAGATTATAATCCCTAATTTCCCCCCTCATTTCTCCATTTCCATTTGAAACCATTTCACCCACCCCTTTCCCCTAATTTCGCGGCTCCATTTCGAAAAGCTTCACAAATTTCTTCATTTCGCAGCTCCATTTCGAAGTTTACATAGATTTCGAAACAATGTCGAAATCTTCAATTCACAAATTTGTTTCAACTTCACATTTTATTTATAGGTTTGTTTAGAAATTTGTTGTAGTGACGACTATGTTTACAATCATTAACTAAAAGTTCACTGTGTTTCAACATCTAAGTTTTGGATTTTGAACTTGAGAGTTGTTCAACTGAAAAAATACAAAGTAATTGCTACTGGTAAACTTGTTGATACAACGTCGTCAACATCATGAAAGATTTTCTAACTGCACAGACGACTCCCTTCCTTAACTAGTATTTTCAACTGTTTTTCCCAAATGTTCCTAAAAGTTTTTGAGAATATCACACTGCACAAATGACCTATAATGGTTCTCTAAATGTCATGCTCACACTAATTAATGACCCTGGTTTTGCGATTTCTGGTAGGCCTTTATCTCAATTTTGATTTCCCACAAATTTGGACAACACAAAAATCAAATCTTCATCAATCCATAGTCATAGAACTAAATCTAAAACCAAAACTTTATAGTAAATCTATTTAGACAAATTTATATACATTATCTCTGTTTCAATATTTTTATCTTTTTATTTCTAAATTTAGCTTAAGCACTTAAAAAGTATTTTTAAGTACGTATACCTAAAAAATATTTAAATTTAGCTGAATCAATCATCTCTAATTCTAGTATTTTCATTAATATTTAGTTACGATTAAATATTCTCAGAAACTTTGTGAATAAAAAATAATAAAATAAAATAAATTAACTTCTATTATACTGTATCAACCTCATTTATTTTCTGTGTATATAAGTTTATGCTTTAATATATCATTTATTGTCTTTTAGTTTTAACTTTTTTTCAATTACCAAAAGAAAGAATATATTTTTATCATCTTTCACATTTCCATTTTTAAAGAACTGCATTTTGTGGAAAAAAGTGAAAAAGACAAAAGTAAAGAAAGGAAGAAGAATAGGGGCACGGATGAGGAGAACTGGCTGGGGTGGTGAGTAAAATTAATAGCAACTTTCATATATAACAAACACAAAAATCATATTTGTATGTTATAGCTATAGTTTGCATATATTTGCGCTCCATAGTAAACATAAATATGTATATTTCGCTATACATACACAAATGAAAGCTATGACTATTTCGCTATACATATACAAAAAAAAGCAATTGTATAATCTGTTTCGGCATACATATACAAAAGAATCAATTGTATAATCTGTTTTGTATAAAGCGAGAAAGACAAAAGAAAACTGGGCAGGGGTAGATCGTATTTGTATAATCATAAGTGTATAGGACGAAAATATATGCATTTGTATTTGTATATACAATTTTCTCTCGCTTTATACAAACACAAACGCAATGTATATATTTGTGTTTGTATAAAGTGAGAGAGACGAGTGAAAGTGGCGAGCGAGATTTGGGAGAGGGGAGACATGAGAACGAAAATATATGTATATATACAATTTTCTCTCGCTTTATACAAACACCAACGCATTTTATACATTTGTGTTTGTATAAAAGCGAGAGAGGCGAGCGAGACTGACAGCAACACGAGAGAGGCGAGCGAGACTCCACTAGGGAGAGAGGCGAAAATAGCAACAGTTTGCTATGGGATACAATTAAATCAAACTATAAATATAGCATTTAATTTGAATTAATAGTTTATTATTATATATAATTTTCCCTAAAAATTTCACACAACTGTTCAAAGTGATCTTCTATTGTGTTGAATTTTCTTTGTCGGAAATACCCTTCCCCTTCTTCCCCGGGGTCCATCATACCACACAAATTTTAGAAGTACATATTCTATCCTCTCTATAATGCCTATTGCAATTACTTCATTTTTTGTAATATAAAAACGTGTATCAATTTTTATTTTTATTTCAATATATATAAATGTTAAATAAAATATTTAAAATCTATTACCAACTGGGCTAAATTTTTTGAAGTGACTATTCATCAGCAAAAGTGTGGCTTAAAAATATTTGTCAATATTTGAGGAGACAAAAAGTGTAAGGAAACATGGTACATAATCCAACCTGGAGAGCTAGAGATAACATTCCATAATATCCTTTAGAATCCAATGTTGCAATTAAACCAAAGAGGGCCCAAATTTTATTCAATTTATTTCAATTTACGTGACATATTTTCTTTGTAATCTGTTTTAAAACATGTCATATTCTTACAATCAACTATTATTTAATATTATTTTTTTAATAAAATAAGTTATAATCATATAACTATCTAAAATTTATTTTAGAACATAAATTTAAAAAATCCTTTCTTAAATTGTGTGTTTAGTCAAATGGTGTCACATAAATTGAAATAGAAGGAATAATGTAAAACAAATAAAAATTGAAACAATAAAAATACTCCCTCTATTTCAATTATATCTTCATAGTTTTACTAGATACAAAGTTTGAAAAGGAAATAAATTTGAAATATCAATTATATAAAATAATTTTTTTTTTAAAAAGATATGAACATTTTGTATGTGCCACAACTCAATTCCTTGTTTTGAGTATTTACTCTTAATCATTGGTTTAAGATTAAAAAAAAATCATAATTTCTTTAAGGCATGAATCATGATACATAAACATGACTATTAATTTGGATTCAACTAGCAACTATGACATTTAACTTTAGGATTGCACGAGTAGATACTTAAACTTGTATAAAATTGAACAAATAGAGACATTCATCCTACATGGAAATTTTGTGACCTATGTGACGTTTTTCATGTATTATGCCACGTAGGACATGTGTGTCTACTTGTTTAATTTTGTACAAATTTAAGTGCCTAATTGTGCACTTTCAAAGTTGAAAGACATAGTTGTCAGTTGAAGCCAAGTTAAGGGTCATGTTTATATATCAACTTTTTAAAGATTTATTTTGAACCTAAGTGCCACATGTCTTCTTTTAATTAATCAATATGCCACATCATCACAAATGAACTACACACATTTTATAATTTAACTTGTAATAAGAAAAAAAGGTATCTAATAGATAACAATTTTTTAATAGTACAATTGTTCATTTAGGAACAAAATTTAAATAAGATGTCAAAATGAAGGATGAGAGTACAATTCTATGACATTAGCCTTGTTTAAATCTCTGGTTTTAATTTCAGATTTGCTTAAATAATGGAGATGTTGGGCTAATGATAATTTTCGTTGCATAAGAGTTTATTTTGATCTAGTACATACGTTATTAAAAAAAAAATTGGAATTAGCAATAACTTTGTCGTTAATTTGCTAGTAGCTAATAGAATTCATCACTAAATAAAATTGGCGAGGAATTTTAATGTTTGATTACAAAATTTGTCAGTCGATAAATTCTGATTTTTTGAATAGTAATATACGGTTAAGCTAGTTAAGTAAAGGGTACACTTGATTAGGTTTAATTGGGCATTGATTGTTGGAAAATATATATCAAAGATACAACTTTATACGAAGAAGAACACCAAGACGAATGTTTGATAATATGAACAAAGAACACATAATTGAAGGCTTGAAACACGTGCTAAAAATGAGTACTTTTTTAAAGATGACTGTTCTCTCTCCTCCACGAGATTGCATGCAAATAGTTTTAGTGCATATGTCACACTAATGAATTTCTGCACTAAGCAAATAGTGAATAAATCCTATTGAAAAACAAGAATTCGGTCTTTTGAAAAAGATAAGATTTCTTTGAAAAATGTTGTAAAGAAATGTATTCTATAAAAGTTGTTTTTGAATTTGTAGTAATTGAATTTAAATGGAATTGATGGTAACCAAAAAATGAAAAGACACACTCTTTCATTTAAAAGACACCAATAACTAACGAATGAAAAGATATCATCTCTCTCATTCAAAAGACACCAACTAAAGAATGAAAAGACACACTATTTCATTTTTAAAAAACTTATATTATTAATTCAATTTAAACAAAATTCCAACCTGGATCACATAGTTACGTTGTAGGATATATTTTAGTCGAGATGAATTTGATAGCAAAACATTATGTTAAGAGATCCTTAGGTTGAATTTTTGAGCTTTAAGAAAATTATAAAGTTTGACCACGATAAAATTTTGATTATGGTGACCAGGATAGGTGTTATTCCAACAATTCTGAAATGTGGTCTTAAGTCAATCTACATATTTGATTTGTTTTTATGGGATATTCTAAACGAATCTCGAGTGTCCATTTAGGAATATTAGTTGAGGTTGAGTTGCTGTTATATTTTATGGGGCAGATCACTTTCGAAGTGTGAGTTTTCCAACGTACGTACGAATAAATCGAGTGAAAGAAAATTTCAAATCAAATTCTCCTTGACTATATATGTGTTTTGGGTTATGGTTTGTTTTATCATACCTTATACTTTTGGTTTACTTTCGTTGTTGCTTAAGATATTTGATAACTTTTATATATATATATTGGCTTGTCCAAAATTAATCGAATCAATAGATTTCAACTGTGACTCATGAAAATGAGTGGTGATACTTGTTACTAATTTCAAATTTCCTTAAGACATTAGCATCTGCTTATATAATATTATTAGTAAAATTACCTGTGCTTTGCGCGGGAATTTAACTTTATGGAATTTATAAAATAATACTTAAAACCTATCAATCATTAAAACTAAAACACTATATTATCTTACATACAAGATTACGTAGTAACAAACATTAATAATGTAAAGGAAAATTAAAATTATTACATCTTATCTTTTATCCTTAATAACATAAGCATAAATTAATGACTGTAAAAAAACATACCATAATCTGTAACATAAGCAATGGTGTCAGTGAGCCACTCAATAGGAGCAAAGTACACAAATATTGAATTGTGAAGAAGAAGAAGAAGAGGAGGTTCCGAATTTTCGTTGTTTTAAAATGAGAGGAAATCCCTCTATTTATAGACAACAAAGGGTAGTGGAACAAATGTTTATTGTGCCTTATCGGAAATGTTACAACTATTTGGAAAAGTTGCAACCCTTCGGAAAGGTCACAAACTTTTATAAAAGTCACAACTTTTCATAAAAGTCGCAACTCTTTATTAAAGTCGCAACTTTTCATAAAAGTCGCAACTCTTCATTAAAGTCGCAACTCTTCATTAAAGTCGCAACTTTTCATAAATGTCACAACTTTTCATGAAAGAGGAAGACTAGTTTTGGAAATAAATAAATTAAAAGGTAATTCTGATTTGTGGTGGCGCCACGTAGACGGGCCTAAGGTTCTCTTCTATATATATCATCCCTAAGAATTTTAGTTACATTTTCGAGAGTTTCTATGGAGCTAATCGCTTAAGAATTGTCAAAAATATCTTTATTTACTAAATAATCATCAATTAGATTCCGGTTTGGCTTGATTTATTTATAGTAGCTTATAAAATTAAATGATAAATTTGATCTAATAAATAAGCAATAACGTATTTAGATGAAAATATTGAAACTAATTATAAATAATTATAGTGTTTGATTAAAAAGTGTTGAAGTATTTTTTCTGTTCAAATAGTCGAAATGTCCCTAAGCTATTTCAGAAAGTACATAAATTTAAAATCATTTTTGTATAAAAAATAAGGCAGAAGCAAACAACAAAAATAATTTAAAATTTTGTTTTACTTAGAGTATTTTTGTAACGATCTGTTCCCGTCGTTATAGAAAAGTCAATGGGGGAAAATTTGGGGACGGAAAAACTTTTTCGTAGTATTTGGATTTTCTCAACCTTGTCCAGATTTTGACGAAATCAGAGTCTTTGAGGTGTAGGGAAATCAGGTAACAATCGAGTGAATCATTTATGATTTTGATCTCATAAGTAGTTAGGTAACTCGTTAAGGAATCCGTACGACTTTACGAAATTGAATTTGGGAGAGTAGAACTCCCGGAATCGATCTTAGCGTAAAGGGTATTCCTGAGCGTCGTGGGTTAGAGGTGTGTTGTTAAATGGAGATTTTGGAATTCTTTAATTAGCTCACTGTCTCGCGTAACCCGCTTTGGCGCTGGGTTTTGCCGCTATGGCGGAGACGCTACAGCGGGGTGACGGCCGTTGTGGCAGGCTCGACGCGACTTAGGGTCGTTAATAAACCCCTAAACGACCTTATTTGGCACTTTTCGATCTTTAGAGCTAAGGAACGAACCCCAGGCGACTCCTACTCGTTTTTCACCATTCTTGAGGCTAAAGGTAAGCTTTTTTCACTCCCCGAATTCATTTTTTGATTCGTAGAATGTAATAGAATGGGTGAATATTGATGGGGGAGGCTTTTGCTATAGATTCTATGGTGGAAACAACCCTAATTTGGATAATTGAGATCATGGGTTTGATCTAGGGTTCATAAAATTGTTAGTAATTCGGGTAATTAGTGATTGTTTATTGATTCCCATGTTATTATGATTGTTTGTAGACCAAGAACAAGTGAAACGAATCTGGAAAGGGAAGGATCAAGTTTCGTCGGGTTTCAAGCTTGTTTTGAGGTAGGTGATGGTTGTGATTCTATGATTGTGTGATGTATGTTTGTTCTTGCTTCATTATGATACATGTATGTATATCAATATTGCATTATTGATCACACTTGTTGTAAATGAGATAGATGAATGATGGTTACCATGAAATCATGACTTAATTGTATGATCTTGAGGATATACTTATGATTGTGATTGTGGTGTGTTGAATGGATCGGTTGCCACGTTCCGGCATAACTAACTTGGATTGGTTGCCATATTTCGGCATAACTATGGGATCGATTGCCACATTCCGGCATAATTATGGGATCGGATACCACGTTCCGGTATGCTAACTATTTGGGTCTAGATTCCATGAGAGGACCAATTATTTGATATAAAAGATGAAGTTGTTCGTAAATGTTGATAATATTGTATATGTTGATATATATATATATATATATATATGCATGTGATTATAATATTGTCTTGACTTGCTTATGTTGCACTTAGTGGGATAGTCACGTGATCCTACCAGTACACTGTGGTTGTGTACTGATACTGCACTTGCTCTTATTTTTGTTGAGTACAGGGTATCTTCAAGCGGCTACTGACAAACCTCGCTTAGAAGATCAGTGATCGCCGATTCTAATTCAAGGGTGAGTCAGTTCTTCCGGGCTTCCTTGAGTTCTCTTTTTGTTTAGTCCATCATATTCGTACTTAGATTAGTTCTTTAGATGATTTTCTTGTTTAGACTTATGAATTTTGTTAGAATTTTGGTACATTGACTTTCAGGTTCTAGGTTATTTCTTCCGCATTTGTTTAGTTTAGTTGTTAGATCTATTGCTTGAAGTTTATGGGAACTTACTTATCTAGTTATTTAAACCTACTTCCGTAGCTTTAAATTGTTAGTTAGTTAGTAGTTATTGTTCTCCCACCGTAGGGTTAGTGTGGGTGCCAATCACGGCGGTCTGGGTCGTGACAAAGGTGGTATCAGAGCCTAGGTTCGTTGATCTCGATGTACCAAATCGAGTCTAGTAGAGTCTCGCGGAACGGTATGGGGACGCCTTTACTTTTCTTCGAGAGGCTATAGGATTTTAGAAAATCTCTCTGTTTTCTCTTGTCTCTTTTCGTGCTATGACTTGATTCCAATTGGTATCTGGCGATTCAAATTAGTATCTAACCTCTTTCACTCTTCTTATCCGCAAATGGTTAATACTAGATTCAACGGTGTTAGGCCCATAGCTTCTGTCAATGCTCCAGCTGAGGAATTCGCAGCGACAAGTCGAGGTAGGGGTAGAGGAAGAGCTAGGGGTAGAGGCCGTGGAAAAGTAGCGCCTACTAGAAATAGAGCTCATGCTACGAATACTCATGTGAATGAGAACCCTCATGCGCATCATGAAGAGATTGAAGAGGAGAATGTTGATGTTGAGAATGTTGAGGATGTGGGACAAGAGGAAAATGTGTAGGCCGAGACTACTGATGTTTCTCTCATAGACCCAGTGTTAGCTAAATAGATCATGTCATTCTTGAAAGGGTTGGTTGGTCCTGCAGTGCTTTCTTCTGCTCAAGCAACTCAAGCTCCTACTAATCCTTATGTTGCTAGCGCTGCGCACAAGGTGGGTGGGATTGGAGGTAACGATGCTTTCTTTCGTCCTTTGTTGGGTTCTGTTATGACTGGAAATGAGCATGAAATGTTGACTAAGTTTTTGAAACTAAAGCCTCCTGTGTTTCTTGGTTCTGAGAATGAGGATGCTTATGAGTTTATCTTAGATTGCTATGAGAGGCTTCATAAGTTAGGAATTGTCCATCAGCATGGGGTTGAGTTTGTGTCCTTTCAACTTTAAGGTGAGGCTAAGCAGTGGTGAAGAGCTTATATGGAATGCAGATCGATCTTCTACTTTACCTTCACTTACTTGGACCCAATTTCATGCTCTGTTTCTAGAGAAGTATGTGCCTAGGACTTTGAGGGATTGCAAGAAGGATGAGTTCATGGCTTTGGAGCAGGGTGATATGACTGTGGCTGCTTATGAGGCCAAGTTCCATGCTTTGTCTAGATATGCTACTCAATTGGTGACTACCGAGGAAGAGAGAATCCGGTTATTTATTAAGGGATTAAATTCTGAGTTGCAAGTATTATCTGTTCATACGACTTCTGCAGGAAAGAGCTTTAATGAGGTAACAAACTATGTTAAGAAAGTTGAGAGGGTGAGGCGAGACGGTCAAGCTAAGGCATTGGCAAAAAGCGCCAAGAACTCATGTAACTTTCAAAGTTCTTATTCCAAGGGGTCCGGAAGGCCAACGCCTGCAGCCAAGCCAATTCAGTCTGCTATGCCCACCTCTGCAGGTAGTTACTCGAAAACTCCATCTCATAATTTTCAGGATAGCCAAGGAGTCGCGCCTTCGACAGACGGCATACCATCTTTTGATCGTACTTGTTACAACTATGGAGTACCTGGGCATATGAGGAGAGATTGTCCCCACCCACGTATGTTAGATTCCGCGCAGCAACAGTCTAGAGCAGTGGTACCTGCGGGGAATGATAATAATGGTAGAGGACGTCCACAAGGTGAGCGAGGAGGTAATCAGCGAGGCTGTGAAGGTAGAGGAAATGGTAATGCAAGCAGAGGTAATGTGCAACCAAGCAGGGAAGTGGTTCGTCAAGATGATAGGGCTCAGTGTTATGCCTTTCCGGGCAAGAATGAGGCAGAAACGTCTGATGCGGTGATCACATGTACTATTCTTGTCTGTGACCGGATAGCTAATGTGTTAATTGATCCGGGCTCTACTTATTCTTATGTATAAGTGCGATTTGCCTTAGAGTTTGATATGATTTGTGATATACTTGATGCCTCTATCCATGTTTCTACTTCAGTTGGAGAGTCAGTCATAGATACCCATGTCTACCGTGCTTGTCCTATTTTGTTTATGGGTTTTCAGACTTGGGTTGATTTGGTGATTTTGGATATAACTGACTTTGACATAATCTTAGGCATGACTTGGTTGTCCCCCTATTATGCCGTGCTTAATTGTAATACTATGTCTGTAACTCTAGAAATTCTGGGAAGGGGTAAATTAGAGTGGGAAGGGGTGTACAAGCCTACGCAAGCTAAGATTATATCCTTCATTCGGGCTAGTAAACTGGTAGAGCAGGTTTGTTTCGCTTATTTGGCTCATATTAGGGATGTTGAGATTGAGGCTCCATCCATTGAGTCTATTCCTGTGGTGTCTGAATTTAGTGAAGTGTTATCTAATGATTTGCTTGGTATGCCTCCATATAGAGATATAGATTTTTGCATTGATTTAGAGTTTGGTACGCGTTCCATTTCTATCCCTCCATATCGCATGGCTCCGGCAAAATTAAGAGAGTTTAAGGCTCAAATCCAAGAGCTTTTTGATAAGGAATTTATTCGTCCTAGTGCTTCCCCATGGGGTGCTCCAATTTTGTTTGTTAAGAAAAGGATGGTAGTATGAGAATGTATATAGATTATCAGCAATTGAATAGGGTCATTATTCGAAATAAGTACCCTTTGCCTCGAATAGATAAATTTTTTTTACCAATTGCAAGGTGCATCAGTTTTCTCTAAGATTGATCTAAGATCCGGTTACCATCAATTGAAAATTAGGCCTAAGGATGTGCCCAAGACGGCGTTTAGAACTTGCTATGGGCACTATGAGTTTTTGGTTATGTCTTTTGGTTTGACCAATGCGCCTGCAACTTTTATGAGTTTAATGAATGGGGTGTTCAAGCCATTTCTTGATTCTTTCGTCATAGTCTTTATTGATGATATTTTGGTCTATTCGAAATGTGAGGAAAAACATGCCGACCATCTTCGTATTGTTTTGGGTGTTCTTGGGATGCAAAAGTTATATGCTAAATTTTCTAAGTGTGAATTTTGGTTGACTTCTGTTGCATTTTTGGGGCATGTAGTTTCAAAGGAAGGGTTAATGGTAGATTCTCAAAAGATTGAGGCGGTTAAGAATTGGGTTCAACCAAGTTCTGTGACTGAAGTTAGGAGTTCTGTGGGGTTCGCTAGCTATTATCATCGTTTTGTGAAAAACTTTGCTTCTATTGTCACTCACTTGACTAACTTGACCAAAAAAGAGATACCATTGGAATGAACTAAAAATGTGAGGAGAGCTTTCAAAAGCTCAAAACTCTTTTGACCACCACGCCCATTCTAGCATTACCAGTTGAAGGTAAGGATTTTATTGTTTATTGTGATGCTTCACATTTTGCTTTGGGTGCTGTGTTGATGCAGGATAAGAATGTTATAGCTTATCCCTCGCGCCAATTGAAGGTGCATGAGAGGAATTATCCAACACATGATTTAGAGTTGGCAGCAGTAGTGTTTGCTCTTAAGATATGGTGGTATTACCTCTATGGCGTTAAGTGTGAAGTGTTTACTGATCATCGTAGTTTGCAGCATGTGTTCACTCAAAATGATCTGAATTTGAGACAGTGAAGGTGGATGGAGTTACTTAAAGATTATGATATGACTATTTAATACCATCCGGGCAAGGCTAATGTGGTGGAAGACGCTTTGAGTCGAAAAGCGGTGAGTATGGGTAGTTTAGCTTGCTTGAGTGTATCCAAACAACCTTTGGCTAAGGAAATTAAGACCTTAGAGTCTAAGTTCATGCAGTTGGGCATCTCAAAAAGAGGTTGGGTGTTAGCTTGTATTGAAATGAGGGCCACATTCATTGAGGAGATCAAGGCCAAACAATTTGAGGATGAGAATTTGGAGGAGCTTAGAAAGAAGATTGCGAATGGTAAGGCACAAGAGACCACTCTTGATGCGGACGGTGTGCTCAATTTTAAAGGAAGAATTTGTGTTCCTAGAGTAGATGACTTGATTGAGAAATTGTTGGCGAAGTCTCATGGTTCGTGATATACTATTCATCCGGGTGTGACCAAGATGTATCGAGATTTGAAGCAAATTTATTGGTGGTTGGGCATGAAGAAAGACATAGCGGAGTTTGTAGGGAAGTGTCAAAACTGTCAACAAGTGAAATATGAACATCAAAGGCCTGCAGGTTTACTTCAAAGAATGCCAATTCCGAAATGGAAGTGGGAAATGATAGCCATGAATTTTGTGGTTGGTCTTCCCAAGAATTTAGGGAAGTTTGATTATATTTGGGTAGTGGCCGATAGATTGACTAAATCGACCCATTTCATTCCGGTAAGAACAGATTATAATGATGAACAATTGGCTAAAGTTTATGTGAAAGAGACAGTGAGGTTGCATGGGGTGCCCCTCTCTATCATCTCAGACTGTGGTACCCAATTTACATCCAAGTTTTGGAGGAAATTGCATGATGAATTGGACACACAACTCACTTTTAGTACAACCTTCCATCCACAGACAGACGGGAAGTCGGAGAGGACTATTCAAGTATTAGAAGACATGTTGAGGACATGTGTGCTTGTTTTTGGAGGGCATTGGGATAAATTCATACATTTGTGTGAGTTCTCCTATAATAATAGTTATCACTCCAGTATTGATATGGCACCATTTGAGGCATTATATGGGAGGGGATATAGATCACCCATAGGATAGTTTGAGGCTAGAGATGTGAAACCTTTGGGGGTTGATTTAGTGAAGGATGCTCAAGATAAGGTGAGGACTATTCAAGCTAAGCTTTTAGCATCCCAGAGTAGACAAAAGAAGTATGCAGATCATAAGGTAAAAGACATGGCGTTTCAAATAAGTGAGAATGTACTTTTTAAGGTATCACCCATGAAAGGGGTGATGAGATTTGGTAAGAAAGAAAAGTTAAGTCTGTGACACATTGGTCCATTTGAGATTCTTGAATGTGTGGGACCGGTAGCGTATAGATTGGTTTTACCTCCTAATTTATCGGGAGTTCATCCGGTATTTCATGTGTCCATGTTGAAGAGGTATCATGGTGATAGAGATTATATCATTAAGTGGGACTCAATTGTGTTAGACAAAGACCTCTATTATGAGGAGGAACCGATTACAATTCTTGATCGTGATGTGCGTAAGTTGAGGACCAAGGAGATTAAGTCCGTGAAAGTTCAATGGAAGCATCGTCCAGTTTAGGAAGCTACTTGGGAAACCGAGAGGGACATGCGAGACAAGTATCCCCAATTGTTTATCGATTCAGGTACTACCACTACTAAAAAACTACTAAAAAACTGCTAAAAAATGACGGAAGAAAAAGCGACGGACTAAGAGATGTCGTCCGCCGCTTTTTAATTAAAATAATTATTTTTAAAATTATTTTACAAAAAGCGACGGACTGCATCTCTTAGTCCGTCTCTTTTTATTAAAAATAATTATTTATAAATAAAACAATAACCACGATGTTCGTCGTTTTAATTTATTTTATTTTATTAATTAGTTTTTTAAAAAAGCAAAGGACGACATCTCTTAGTCCGTCGCTTTTTGGTCAAAATATCTAGTCAAACATTTTTAAAAAGCGACGGACAGTGTCTCTTAGTCTGTCACTTTTTAATTAAATTTTTTAAAAAAAAGCGACGAACGACATCGCTTAGTCCGTCGCTTTTTTTTGCGAATTTTTGCTAATTAATTATTTTATATAGATAGTGACGCAGTCCGTCGCTTTTTATTAAAAATAATTATTTATTAATTTAAAAAAAGTAACGCCGTCTGTCGCTTTTTATTAATTTTAATTGTTTAATTATTTTTTAAATTAGGGACGGACAACATCTTTATGTCCGTCGCTTCTTGGTCAAAATATCTGGTCAAATATTTTAAGAAAGCGACGGACAATGCCTCTTAGTCTGTCGCTTTTTGGTCAAAATATTGGTCAAACATTTTTTAAAAAAAGCGGCGGACATAGAGACGTTGTCCGTCGCTTTTTTTAAAATATTTGCACTAGCAGACGCGATTTTCCCCATTTCTCCATATAAAAAACAAAATTGAGAAATATTTTAATTTTATTTTATTTAAATCATCTTCCGGAGAATGGTTTTGTGTAAAATAAAAAAAATAAAAATTATAATACCGGCTTCCAGATGTCGGTAAAATTAAATAGTATGTAATAAATTAATATTTTCAATTAACTTTAAATAAATCGTCCTCCGAATGACGGTTTTTTATAAGTTAAAAAATAATTTAATATAAAATACTGACCTCCCGATGTCAATATTTTTTAATTAACATGATTACTTTTTATTTATCTTAAAATTTAATGTGATACCGACCTCATGAGGTCGGTATTTTTTATTATATCTAATTACTTTTAGTAAAAGCGACATCCGGAGGTCGGTATGTTTAAAATATTCCTATTAATCATAATTTTGCTATTGTGCATAATATTAAAATTTCATTTTACACCTACGATTAATTGTTCAAAAAGTGTAACAATTTTGTATACTTTTACAAATAAAATGTTAGAATTCGTGAAATAAATAAATAAATATCTATAATCCATATTTAGAGTATGAAACTACGTTGATATGAGTTAGGAGATAATTATACTTATATTTATATAGTAATGTGCAAATCTTATCAGTCCGTCGTCTGATCATAAACTTAATATCTCATGTCATGATGTAGTAGAGGTGAAGAGCTAACATATAATCCATTCCAGTATGAAATGCAAGATAGTATTATTATATACGTTCGATCTTGAATGGATGTCAAGTGTAGTGATCACCTCCTAATTATGATGACATGTAAAGGATACTTCATCGGAGTAT
>JAJOOR010014968.1:0-20892 GCA_036250505.1 Solanum acaule
CAAAACAGTTAGGTTAATATTTCTATTTAGATATTTATACTTTTACTTGAAAAAAAACTTAATAAATATTATAAAGATAATTTTATTTGTGGATTTGATTAACAAGTAGTAACATTAACACCATGTAATATTGTTTTGTCGATATTTATGATAATATTTTTAAATTATAATTTATAACTTAATTTAATAATTATAAAAAAATATATAACTTTTAATAAAGTGGGCTGGCCCGGCAAGCCTGTAGCCCACGTACTTGTGGGTTGGGCCGACCATTTTCTGGCCCACACCAAAAATGGGCTAGCCTGGCCTGGCCCGTAAAATGTCAAAGCCTATATGGGTTAGCCCGGATGGGGTGGGCTAGCCCATATTGACAACTCTAGTCGTGGTGTTATCTTACAAGAAGAGTGCTATAGATATACATGTATATACTTGAACACCAAGTATAATACATATTGAATATCTATTTGCTATGTAAATACTTGGCCATCAAGTATATTATATGGATGGTTAAGTTACAACACATTATATGATGTATGTATATCCATCTTACACACAATGCATATTGTGTGTACATGTATGTTACCACAAAATATATTTACGTGGACGTTTATGTTACAACACAATATATACTTATGTGGACATCCATGTTATAACAATGAGTACTGCATTTGACAAATTTTAAAAAGAATTTTGAAAGCGTGACGTTCATGCGATGCCTCTTCCCCCCCTCCCACCCCCATCCTCCCGTGGTTAGGGGTGGGAATGGTATGGTATTTGAAAGCTACGATACCGTAATTTCAGTATTCGATTTTTAAAACATAACATCATTACCATACAAATTGAATTTCGGTATAGTTCAATATTTTAAAGTTCGGTTTCGGTATTCTACAGTATGGTAAATCGGTAACCATAGTTTGTTCAACTTCAACTAATATATACTTGTAAAATAGAGTATTATGACTTTAACAATTTAAAAAAGGTCTTAGTTGTATCATACTAACACATTACACATGTAAAAATACATATTCAAAATAAAGTACAAACAACTCCTTTTGTTAATCAATTACATTCAAAGTTTCAACTCCTAAACATTTATAGTTTATATTGATACTAGGTTGCATATTTGTTAGTATTTTAATAATATATATGTTATTTATGTAACTATATACTTTGGCATGATATTTGATATTTCAACATGTTATTTTTAAATACCAAACATCAAGAATAATTCAAATGTATAGCATATACCATACTAAATATCATATATCAAAATCATAGTATTAAAATTTCAGTAAGGTATGATAATTCGGTATATACCATAACATGTCCACTCCCACCTATGGTACTTCAATATGAAAAGATCATAATTGGGTAATAGAAAACTCCATATATAATTTAAGGCCCCGTTTGGCCATGCGATATGAAATCCTAAGATGAAGTTGAAGTTTTGTTTGTACATGCAATTTAGATTATTTTTTTTATATTGTATGTTTTCTCATAAATATAAAACCCTCACAAGTTATAAAAGTTAAAACTATTAAAATTGTCTCAATTCTTTATACAATCGTGCCAAATAAGCAAAAGTGTATAAAATCAGATAATACACTATCACAAAGCTATATATTCTTAAAAAATACAACATTTATTAATCAGTCTTCAATCAAATAAAAAAAAAAAAGTGAACATAAGTTGTAGTGTACTAGTTTTTGTTATAATCCTCAAAGTACAGACAACCTTCTTACATTGAACTTGCATTTCTCGATCATATGACCGAGAAGGCGAACCAACATTGTTACTTTTTGCAATTTGTAGTCAATTTTGGTTGGTAAATACATTTGATTAAAAATAATAAAATTGGTGAATATAAATGGTAAAGTAGGGATTGATTTGAAATAAAAATAATTTTTATGTTGTTGAGAATAATTGTTATATGAGATATAAATCATTTTAAAAGTAATGATATAAATTATATTTACATATGAAATAAATGGTTAGTAGATATAAACGTGAATTGTTTAAATAATTTTAAAAGAAATGTTATAAATTATATTTTCATTTCTTTCAGTTATTTTCTTTAATAAAATCACCTCCTTAATTCATATCTCTTTAATCATATAAATTAGTAATGTTCAAAACTTCTAGCCTTTCATATTCATAACCTTCAAATAATTTAATATACAAATTTATGACACCTTAAAATCACACTTATAAAAACTTATTTTGAAACATATATGGTTACTTTATTTTCGTTTCTTCTTATTCTTCATCTTTTGTCTCTTTGGTTGATCAATTTTGTCTTTTTTGATGAGATTTGGTAGTAGGGAGATCTACAATGAAGATTGTTAGGCATTCTTGCCTAGTTCAATTTTACGAGGTAGAATGATTTGATATATTTATTATAATTATTATTTTTTCTTTGTTGCAATTATACATTTAATATTATTATTTTTCGATTCTTAATGATACAAATTATGAACTTTTTTTAGATAAATGAGTTAATTTTTCTCTTTGTAGTTTTTTAAGAAACGGATTAAATATTATGTTGATAACATAGTCCTTCTTTCCTCTTTTAACTCCCAATTAAATATTCTTTAAAGTTTTTATTTGATTAGTTAACTTCATTTATTTATTTATTTAAGTTAACTTATTGTGTTTTCAGGTAAAGATATTTTTGAAAAGAAGCAAAAAGGAAGTCTACATAACATATATGCTACTCAAGAAATTATGTATATTTATTTTTATAGTTATGTAGACCCAACTTTTAACAATTATAATGATAGAGCATGAGAATGTTATGCTAATTTGTAATTTTTAAAATATAGTTTAATTCATAAAAAAATTGTTTATTGATATGTAACTTTGTAGTCTTCATATTTTTAATTTCTCTTATTATTGTTAGAAGTTTTAGTTTTTGAGATTTTCAGAGATCACTACTACGATCTTTTGGATTTGAACTCGAAACGTAAAAGTATTTGATTAGGATAAAAAATGTGTTAGTAAAATTGTTTATCTCTCTCAATCTGCTTTCTTTATCGACATAGGTATCATCTAGAAGAAAAATAAATGACGTGGCACCTTTTTTTGATAAAAAAATCTATTTATTTTTTTTGTTTTATTTTTTTTGATTCTTTTGTTTATTTATTTATTGTTATTGCACAAAAATGAATGTGTCAATTACTACTCCTTTATTTTTAAATTTTTTTGGTTTCCCACTTGGTGTCCGGTACCCACATTGGAGCCCGACTAAATCTTGATTCGCGCTGGGAAGTCCCACATTGGAGGATAAAATGCTCCCTAACAAAGACGACTCCGTACCCAAGGGGGCTCGAACCCGAGACCTCCTTCATTTATTCATTTTCTTTAATATAAAAAACTTAATTGTTTTTTTTTTTTACTTTCATGACTTTTGATGATCATTACTCTTAATTTGATTGATAGTCATGTTCATGATATCGTTTAATGTTCCATATATTGTTGTCCTATAGATAGAGGACATGGATGGCAATGGGGCGGAGCGGGTTGAGCTAAACCCGCAAAATTTTTAATCCACTTTTCCCCGCACAACAATTTCTTTTCCCTTTTGATCTGTTTCTCAGCGCTCACATAATTTTTTTAATATTCTTTTTTCTAGTTAAGTTTGATACAAAAATAAAATTCATAAAAATAAATTCATTTTTCATTAAGTCATATTAATTTAATAGACAATGACTTGAAAATTATTTTTTAAAGATCAATTGAGGAACATGTAAAAGATTGTATTACTTTTTATTGAACTATTTTCATTTACTATCTTAGATATTTTAGTAGCTTTAAAAAAATTATCATAATAAATAATGTTTTATCACTCTTATAATATGTAGAAAGTTAAAATTAAGTTTGAACCTGCATAAAATCACATATACCCACAAACCGACCTGCTTCATATTAGTTTTAAAAATCCATTTCAATCCGTTCCATATTCCTCCCGCTCCGCACAACCTTAGATCCGCCCCGTCCCACATTGCTTTAAACCCACTCTGGTCCGCATCCGCCCTGTCCCGCCCCATTAGTATAAGTTATGCATGGACAAGGTGATGTGAAAAGCAAATGACAGGTATTTTAAGGAATATAACAAAATATAAATTATAAGAATATGATAATTTGATTCTACGGTAAAAAATGTGCTTTGGAGGATTTAAACCATACATTAAAAAAAAACTTGAAAAATTCTTTAACTCTTCTCTTATTGATGGAGAAAAACTTCAAATTTCATTATTTAATTTTCTCAACAACAAATTTATATTCCAATGACATAAATGTAATGTGAATAAGGACAATAAATAGCAATAATTTTTTTCCCTTTTCCTTCAACAATAATAAATTGAGTATATAATTAATTTGTATTAATTTTTTTATTATTAAAAACAAAAGCAAAACATTTTTGTCACTACATCAAAAAAGGTAATAAAATTAAAGATATAATTTCATAACGCGTGGCGTGATATGTACGCATATGCGGTAATGACCCTCACATCACTTGTGTATATATGAGCGGCCAATGACGTCGTAACAATTTAGGCGCGAGGAGGGAATCCAAATTAGGGTTTTTGCTGTTGTGTCTCCGTAGAAAAGTAATCAACAGCATTTACGAAAAGGTCTGTTGTATGAATCCTTTTTTTATTCAATTCTTGATTGAAGTTAGAGAATTATAAGATTACCCATGTTTTTTTCAAGATTGCAGCCTTGAATCAAGAAAAACTGAAAAAGTTTTTCCTATGTTGTGATTGTATTTACATAACCAGATAGATGGTATCAAGAACAACTGTTGGTGGAAAAAGTAAACAATTAGTGTAATGGGAATATCACTTGGCGATAATTGGGAAATTATGATAATAAAAGGTATATCGTGAGAACTTCTTGTTAATTCAATTCTTGATTGGAGTTAGAGAATTGTTAGATTATCAGTGTTAATTTTTAAGTGATTGCAGCATTGAATCAAGAAAACTGGAACACTTTCTGACCTTAAAATTGTTCTTGTTATTCAATTCTTGATTGATGTTAGAGAATTATTAGATTATCAGTGTTATTTTCAAGTGATTGCAGCATTGGATCAAGAAAACTGAAACACTTTCTGTTTCTGACCTTAAAATTGTTCTTGTTAATTCAATTCTTGATTGAAGTTAGAGAATTATAAGATTACCATCACACTTTCCAACGTTAAGTTTTTTCTTGTTAATTCAATTCTTGATTGAAGTTAGAGAATTATTAGATTATCAGTACACTTTCCTACCTTGAATTTTTTTTGTTAATTTCATTCTGGATTGAAGTTAGAGAATTATAAGATTAAAATTACACTTTCCAACCTTAAACTTTTTCCTGTTTATTCAATTCTTGATTGAAGTTAGGGAATTATTAGATTATCAGTACACTTTCCTACCTTGAAATTTTATTGTTAATTCAATTCTTGATTGAAGTTAGAGAATTATAAGATTATAAATACACTTTCCAACCTTAATTTTTTCTTGTTAATTCAATTCTTGATTGAAGTTAGAGCATTATTAGATTATCAGTGTTATTTTTACGTGGTTGCCGCATTGAATCAGGAATACTGAAACACTTTCCAACCTTAAATTTGTTCTTGTTGTTCGATTCTTGATTGAAGTTAGAGAATTATAAGATTATAAATACACTTTCCAACCTTAATTTTTTCTTGTTAATTCAATTCTTGATTGAAGTTAGAGCAATGTTAGATTATCAGTGTTATTTTTACGTGGTTGCCGGATTGAATCAGGAAAACTGAAACACTTTCCGACCTTAAATTGTTTGTAAGTCCCTCAAAACAGTCAACGTTCTTAAGTTCTCAATTTGTTTGATTGTAGTTCAATCTGGATTCTCTGACTTTTGTGTGTATGTGCACTCTTAGCTGCATCGTTCTTGAATCAATTATTACAGTATGGACCCAGACCAAGTTGTTGCTGAATTGGTTGGAATGGGATTTAAGTTCTCTGATTTTACAAATTCTGTAGAAGTTGTGGGTCCATCAATTGATGGTGTGATTGATTATCTACTCGATGATTCTCGACGAAACACTGCAGGTGCATCAACTAGTACTGCATGTTTCAGCAGCCGTGCTGGTATGCTGGGAAAAAAGAGGATCCTCTTCTTCATCCTGTTCTGCAGGCAAAATACGGCAATCAAGCATAAACAAATTCATTCAATCAGCAATTAGACCTAAAAGAAGCAAGACAATGAATAAGTTGAATATGTCTCGATCAGAAGTCTTGCAAAGAGATACCGGAGGTCAAAATGTGCATCCTCCTCTAGAGGATTCTGATCTCCACGTTGCAATTGAAAAAGCTGTATCATCATCTTATTACAAAGATGAAGATATTGGACCAGATTGGCAAAACCGCAAAAGAAGGTCAAGAATTTGTTGCAGAAACACTTTGGACTTTCATTGTTGAAGGATTTTCAGAAGTAAGCTCTAGAAGCTTGGTTGTCTCACTAAGACTGTCTTGTTGTTGCAGCAACAGGATCAGGTACTAGCCCCTCACACTTTTTCTTTCTTCACCATTCTCTCCCTTCCTGTAAAATATATGATTTTGGATGTCTTGGAGTTATGTTTCTGTAGGGAAATACTGGGAAGGTTGTCATTGTTATATTGGACCAGATTGGCAAAAGAAGGTCAAGAATTTGTTGCAGAAACACTTTGGACTTTCATTGTTGAAGGATTTTCAGAAGGAAGCTCTAGAAGCTTGATTGTTTCACCAAGACTGTCTTGTTTCTGACAGTGACAATGAATATCTTCTCCTGGGAGATATGGTTTAGATTCATTGAAGGATTGACAATTGTCTGTTGAGCATCCGGAAGATGAGTGTGATGTTGTGCAAGATGTTGATGATTTGGATGGTAAAACTCTTCTTTCGGTGAAAAGATCTGTTTATACAGTACAAATCCAATTTAAGAGAAAATTTGATTGACCCCATCTTCCACGACACTAAAGATTACACAACCATTAACTCGATTTGTCAAAGTCCGAAAGCCACTTCAGAGACCTTGAAAATTATTGTGTAAGCATAGGAAATTTTGAAAAATTCAATGTTAGTTACGTTAGTATGGATTGAAACAATTCCTCTTGTTTTGTCGTAGTTACAGCAGTACTTTCATCTACAATGTGAAGTGTTTAAGTTTCAATTTACTCACTTGCAACAACCACTGGACAATCTAACGTCACATCGGTGTAAGATTGTTTAGTATGAGATTTCAAGAGGATAAAACCTTAGCTTGAGATAGATAAGCCCCTGGCAATGGATAAAAGAAAAAACCTTGCTTCATCTTATCCTATGACACAACTCTCTTAATATATGATCAAAAGACCACATAAGATAACTCTTAATACAAAGTGTCTTCTTGAAGGTACTTAGTTTAGAAAGAAAAGTAAACATAATAATGACACAGGTAACAATTAAGGAAGAAGTTGATGATAGGATTTTAGTGCACTTACTAGGAAAATAGATATGGTGAAAGGAAATCTGACATTGTCATAATATTACTATATGAATAGCTTTGGTGATAAGCAACCTCATGCCTTCTCCTGGGTTTAGCAGAGTTTATCCTGCAGTGCATAAAGTTTGATTTTGATACACTTACACCAAATGCTCTCTTATTCAACTTAAATTATCTAGAAGAGTCATGTTTATGTATTGATCTGAGACATCGGCTCCCAAGGGCACTACATGCATTTTTAAGCTGTTTAATTTTTTTGTGAAACAGTTCTGTATGCAAACTTGTCAAGAACACCTACGCTTCTACCAAGTCAAAGAAGTGAGGAACAAACAAAACAAGCATAAAAGATGTTATCTGATTGCTTTAGGTTGTAAGCTAATTATTAATTGAACGACTTCAATTAGTACTTTGGTTTCCATCTTATGTGTTGGTTATGTTCAACAGATATGAAATGAACACTTCTTGCTATAGAGCCAAGACACTTGTGGAGTACTTTGGCGAGCACTTACTTTTGGAGATATATCTCGTGTATGTCAAGATACACTGGCTATTGTGCTTTTTCTTTTGTTCCTTACAAGCTGCTTCATGTCAAGGATGTGTGCTTGTGCTTCTCTGTTGATTTTCTTCCACTTTTCTTTTCAGGGTGGGCTATTAATTTGTTTCTAATATTTGATTCCTCTTAAGTTAGTCTCTAAATTGAGGTTTCTGGTACTCGTTTTATCACAGGACATGCCACATAAAAGAGAGATTCATTTGTAGCAGTTTGAAGTGAAAAATGACTTCCTATGCATGTAAACATGTGCCAATTGCATCCCATTGCTAATATCTTTTTCAATTCATGCTTACTGATGTTTGTCTTTATCTCCGAGTAAAGTTAATTTTTGCTCAGGAAAATACTTGTTTATCATAGGTTTTCTTACTTGCAATGAGAGTTCAGTTTCTTAGTTTATGTCATTTACCTGGCACATAATGCACAGGTGTGATATATGCATCAAAGGCCCACCTGAAAGACAGAATTTAAAAGCTGAGGCGATGATCATCTTGCAAGTTGTTGCTACTCATTGTGTGAGTACGTCTGCCATCTCACATTTGCTTGCCCTCCTTCGTACTTTGTCATCTCATTTTGGCATTGCTGGTCATTGTTAATCCTTTCTGGCGCAGAGGAATTTTGCAGACATCTCCTATGGTGGTTATGAAGGGAGACTTGGCGAGAGGCCAAACATCAAGGCTTTAGTCAGCAGAATTAGAGCTCAAGGCCCTCTCTCTACCTCTTATCCCTTGCTATCTGCTAGTTTGATGTGCATGCCCCATTGAAAATTCTCCGTGAGGGCCCTTTTAGAAAGTATGTCTGCCAAGGGATATGACAAAGAACCTACAAATCTTCCTTCAATTTGAATGAGCTTCTTGTTACCAGTTTCTGGGATCTTTCATCCCCTGCCAATAGAGTTCCCTGGAGATATATCATGTTTGTAATTTGGATTGCTCTCGAAGAGACTTCTTCAAAATCTTTTTCGACATCAATCATATGTTGGGATGCTTAATAATAATCTGCAATTCCCGTCTTATGGTGTAAAGCTACTACGTCATACTGAAAATAGGTTCAAGTTGTCGAGCAGCTGTCCTCCTGCTACATGTTACTCTACTCTTAACAAGGTCGTGTTCCATTTTGCTCATCTCATAAGTGCCAATTTTCTTTTACAGAAAACTTTGTCAATCCGCTGTGCATTTATTCTGGTAGACTATACCACTTTAAATTTATTCATTTTGTAGAGAGTATCTTTAAGTTACTCATGCATTCTTCTATTCTTGTAAATTCTCGTACATATCGAGAATTATATTTATATCTACTTTTGGTTTCAATCTTTCCACTAGCATATAACATCAACTCCGCTCTTCTATTCCGTGTTCAACTAATGCATGAGAATTGCCAGATATTTCTTTTATTGAAATTGATCTGTGTTTGTTGTTTTCCAACATTTTTACAACATTGTTGCTAAGGCTGTATTGTATTTACCATTTCCTATTGCAACTCTAATCTTGTCATTTGTCTTCTGTGTATTTTGTTGTAGTATCAACAATTTAGTGCAAGTGACCTCTTGTGGTGGAGAGGTCTTGCTCGACTGTGGGAAGTTGAAGGATTTATTAGGGAGGGCGATGACATGGTATGCTTTCTGCATAGTAACCTTAGTTATTTCATATAAGGTTGTACCGACTAAGTTTTGGCACTATGTTTCTCAAATCCATCCATTCTTCGTTACTTTTATGACCTATCTGATATATCCTTCTCATTTTATACTTTACTCACTGCTGAAAACTCTGATTTTAGAATCATGTACGATGTGGCAGCCTAGCAGGGAGTGAAAACAAATACTTGGAAACCTTTCTAATTTTCTATTGGTCTAATGAAGGTTCAAGTTGGTTTATTCTATATGTTTAAGTCAAGAAGTTTCACTAACAAACATCAGGTTGGTGCCAAAAAGTAGTACCCTTACGTAAGGATTATACTGCCCCCAATTTTTATTAAATACAAGGTGCTCATTGAATGCAAGATGCACACATGACTTTGCTGGAGTCATACATTATCTTCCACCAAATTTGACCAACTATCCATACATATGCTATTTTTCTGTCATACCAAAAATACAAGTGAAATAGAAAAGATCTAATACTTTCTCTGTCATTCGCACTATTATGAAAGATTCGCCTGTTTGTACATAATCCGTTTGTTCTGTATACTTCAAAAGACACGAGGCGGTTTTGTCTTCCAAGCTGCCTTCCTTCCATTGCCTATCCTCTCCAATCTCCAACTTGTAATTGTTTCCTCCGCTGTCGGTGATTACACCCAACAGATGTTAAGGAATGAGAATGCAACACTCAATAGTTGTATAGCCAACCATCAATGCAACGAGAGATGATTAGTATCTTCTCCAGATTCTTCACACATACATACCAACTCACAAATATCCTACTCCTTTTTCTTGTGTTGTCCACTGTTAAAATTTCATCTTGCACTGCACACCAAACAAGAAAAGTTGCTTTGGAAATTTGATGTTTCAACTTTTTTCCACATATTGCTATTATATCCCATTTCTGACAACTCTAGAATAGTCTAGATCATAGGTTTCAATGGTCTTTAGCACCCACACCTCTATTTCAGTTTATCCCCTCACTCATCCTCGGTTGGATAATTATATTATTTCTGAAAGTAAAGCAGTACTGTTGTTATAATTTGAAATGTCCTGGATATGAGTTTCTTTTAATTTAAGAAAGAGGTCAAGGGTTTTGGGACAAAGCAAAAAGACAAAAGATGATTTTATTGGGACAGGACTGCCTTATGATAAGATTGTCTCCCAGGAAAACTGCAGTAGTTTGAAACTGTCCCTAAGAATAAGACGTTTAATTACCCTTTTGCTTGGTTTGTGCTATATTTGTGATTTGCTTGTTTTACTTTATCCGTCTGGTTCCTCCTACTTGATGGAGAATGTGGAAAGATAGAACTAGTCAAACGTGTGGAAGTTTGATTGTTAAAACAGCTGTTGTTTCCTTGGAACTATGGTTTCACGACAATATTAAAATGATGCATCTTTAGCGGTATATTTCTTCTGGGAGGGGGTGGGGGGTGGTAAAGGTTTTCATTTGGTGCCTTATTTTCCACTTTCTTTATGCTATGTTACCTTTGAAATCAATCTTGAACTTGGAGTATGTTTGTATGTGGTTATTTTCAATGATACAGATGATCATTTATAGCGAATGTTACCGACCGTGTGCAGATAAAATATCCAGAAGTAACAGAACGTGGAAGGCAGTTCCTGAGTTCTGAAACATAGCAGCCATTCCATGTTTATCCTGAAGTAGATATGTTGCTGTCCATGACAAGTCCCAACCCCTTTTCCAGTTTTGCTGAATGGCAAAGAAAACGAAAATGTAAACGTAGCCTTATTCTAATACGGTTCGAGGAAGATTGACTGCCATGCTAACAAAAAAGTGGCACAAAGTGATGTCTATGTAAACATAGCTTGCCTTGAGAAGGAAGCTCTTAAGGTTTATTTAGGATTGAAAATAAGAGAAACACTTCTATAATACGTCATCTCCGGATCTGTGTTTGCCTTCCCCCCCTAATTAGTTAACTTTAGTGGCACCATTAACAACAAGAAGCGCATCTGGTGTAGTGGTATCATAGTACCCTCCCACGGTACTGACCGGGGTTCGATTCCCCGGATGCGCAATTAGTTCATTTTTTACTTCTATTTTTAGCTTTATTCCTTTCTGGAACATAAATCACTTCAAGCAAGTGATATGAAGTTATGCCCCTATTGATTCAAGCATCAAAGAATCAATTCCCCTTTCTATTTACTTCAACAACTTTAGATGAATTCTTAACAGAGCCTCAAATGTATTTTAACAACATTACTTTTGCAATTATAGGCTTCACATCATCATTCTTGCTATACTTGCCAATCTTGAGGAAAAGGCAGAAGAAGCAAATAGCAGCAGAGAAATTGAGGATAATAACACAAGCATTAGAACAAGCTGAGGGCAGAGTCTTAAGGTATGAAGAAAGATACAACCAAATATGTTCACATTGCTGGTGCTCGAAAAGCGATGAACGAAGCATTAGAATTTGCAGTTCGAAGTTAGCAGATTGTACCCTGATGATTATGAAAGTGCTTCAAGCCCTGTTTGGATAATTGGAAATCAAGAAGACAAAGGAACAATAATAATTAGCATAGATCAACATACTATTTCCTTTCATCTCTGAAGATTTGCAATATTCCTTTTCTTTACATTGAAATCTTTGTAAATTTTGGCAATAATAGGCAATTTGTCTAATATGTGATTATCATCATGCTAGTAAGGGTGTTCACAATATCAGCATCAACAACAATAATAATTACTTTACTACGTCCCAGTTTCCAAACAAGTTGGATTGGCTATATGAATATACACTTCTTCGTTTAAGCTCGGATTATATCATTATCAAGAGGGAATCACAAATCACAACAAAATAAGTTAGAAATTTCAGGGTGGGAAAGATAGTAACATACGTAATAAAGAAAAAAAACAGAGAAATATGTACCAATAAACTTTTTTCCTAAGTTCGCGAAATTATCCTTAATCGAGAGGAAAAAAAAAAGAAAAAATTTAAGGGTTATATGTAATTTAAGGTTGTTTTGTGCACAAATGTGAAATAAGTTTCTCCAAAATGTACAAATAATATTGTTTGCATTCCTAACACCAAAACAGTCCGCTGTAGCACTGGCAATTCTATCTTATTGAAGAATCCGGGTTCAAATCCCGGCAGCGGAATTTTTTAAATACATATTTTTCCCTTTATCATTTGTGTAACATTATCTTTTTCAAACTTTCAATAAATAAATGTGAACATTCCCAACATTATTAACAATTGCAAACATTTAAGTTAGATTTATTTGTACTTAATGAAGGTTATTTTTTAGATCTTAGTTATTAAGTGTATTTATTTTTTAGTGTTATAATCACATAATTAATAAATATATTTCTATTGTGATTATAGAATATAGATATAACATAAATATATCTTTACTAGTGAACTTGTTTGTGCTTCACGCGATTATAAAAGACGATAAGATATCAATAATTTTATTAAATATAATATAGATAAAAGAGGTGTGCATATATATACACATTACACATATAATTGATTTCATAGAAGAAACTTTTAATTAGTAGTTTTAGTTGATTCCAACAAAGTCACATGTTACCATTTTGAACTAAAATAAATTGTAAATTTACGACAATTAGATATTCATATAAAATAAATTGAAATTATAGTGAAAACATAAAATAAAATAATGCAACATCACTCTTATGACCTTAATCACTGAAAAAATAGAAGAAGAAACAATACAAACTCAATGCACATTCCTATGAGATTTTGTCCATATCCATTCAAATGGGTCGATCGTCATTCAATATCCTTCATCTTATTCATTAAGTCAAATTAAAGCATGAATATAATATATATAAAAATATAATAACTTAAAAGACTAATTTAATAATTTTTATAGAGTCTTGTAATATCTATATTTATAGGACTAAAATATCAGATAAAGTCGTGAGTATGACTTAAAATTAGTTTAGAGGTTATGATAATAAAAAGTTGTGTGAGTAATAAAAATACAGATCATTGAGTTTTACATTAAAGAACAAGAATGGATTGTCAATGACATATTTATTATTTTACAATAATAGAGAAGTAGGAGAATTTATCAAAAATCATGAAAAAAAAATTATAATGACCAAAAAAGTTATAAATTAATATTTTTAACTAACAAAAATTATAAACTACAAAAAATAGAAATTCATATAAAGTACAAAATAAAGAAAGAAATTATGGAAAAATAAATATATTATTCTTACAATCTTAATAATTAAAGATAGAATAAGAAAAATATAAAATTAATGCAAAATCTTTCAATTATTTTGTCAACATCCACTCACTCAAGCCGTTCATCATTCAATAGCCTTTCTTATTCTTCGAGTCAAACTAAATCATAAATATAATAAGCATAAAAAACATACTTAAAAAAATAAGATCATTTCTATAAAGTTTTTACAATGTCTCTGTTTATAAGACACTAACATAAAATATAAAAAAATATAATAACTATAAGTACTAAAAGTATTCCTTACAATCTCAACAGTAAATGGCACTGTAATGCATTCTATCATCATAATGTTTTTGGAGGATGATAAACTCCCCATGATTATTTTTATTTCTCTCTCAATATGCATATTATAAAAATTTGACAGAATGGTCTAATAGACCCTTATACTTGTATCGGATTGTAAAGTGGACCCTTCTACTTATGACTTTGTCAAGTGAACCCTTAAACTCAATGAAACACAATATTTTAAACACCTCTGACCATTGACCAAACTTATGTGGCAGAAAAATTGCTGAGTTGGAAAAATGTGTGAGGCACACGCGAGTTAAGAGCATGAAATTAAAGCTTTTCATTAAAAATACATTTTTTTTCAGAAAAAAATATATTTAAAAATGGGAAAAACAAAAATATCCCCTTCTTCTCCTTTTCTGTAGAGAAAAAAATTAGGTCACAGCCGCCCATATTTTCCACCATTAATTATTTTTGTAATCTCACTCCATTTCTAAAAGAAATTACTCATTCTTCAAACATCCTACAACAAACATACAAATTGGAAAGAAGAAGAAGAAGAAAAACTTTTTTGTTTGAATGATTCTTTGGGCTGATTTAATTGTCTTCAAATTTAAAATGGGTTACATAATTTGAGCTTTTAATTTGAAGGTTTAAATTGAAAACTTCTCTGCAAATTGAAAGCTCAAATAACAAGATTATACGGGTTAAATTGAGGAATATGATAACTCAACTTCAGATCAAGACGACTGAGTCAAATAACTCATTGTTGGACTCATCGCCTGGGTTGTTACACGAAGACAACACGAATGTATTGATTGAAGTGGCTCAAGGAATCATTTCGATGCCGGTCCATTTACTCGATTTCAACTCTTTGCTGAAGATTAGGAAGAAAATTGTCACCGTCACTGCTAAAATCTCCACAGTTGCTTCAAGCCAACATTTTCGGTCGCTGGAGATTTATGTATTCTCAACAATTTTCTAAGGATTCTTGAATCTCGGAGTGTTCTGGGGAAGAAAAATTTATGTATAGCTTTGCAAGTAATGGATCAAGAAGAGAAATTTCATCTTTTATATAAACTTGCCAAACGAGAACACCCAATTCTCAAGCAATATCTATGGCAGCAAGTGTATGTTTTGTGCTTAAGGAAAATGGAAAAGAATGGGAGTGGGAGGTGGGTTTGGATTTTGGGGGCGGCTAGGGTTACCAGATGAGAATGAAAGAGATGGGAAAGGAGGTGCAACTAGAGAGGAAAAAATAGTTTTTTTAAAAAAAATATTATTATTTTTTAATATTTAATTTCTGACTTGTCATTAAAAAATGACGTGGATTCTATGTGTATTTGGTTGTATTACACACACCCTCTTCAAATGAAAAAAGGGTTTAAAATATTGTGTTTCATTAAGTTTAAGTGTTCACTTGACAAAATCATAAGTAAAAGGGTTCACTTTACAATCTGATACAAGTATAAGGGTCCATCAGACCATTTTGCCTAAAATTTTAAGACGGTTAGATGTAAAACAAATTGAGAAGGGAAGATACTTTCTCATATTTTGGCCTATGTGATGCAAATTCTAATTTGGTAGAGTAAAGTAAACTTTTCTCAAACTCCATTATATAGCTTTCTTCTTACATAGGGGAATATCAAAGTGTGTTTTTTTTCTTGTTCCTTTTCTTACTGTAATATAACAATAGCATGTTAATAATTAGTACTAGCAAATGATGTTTCTTTTGGCTTGTTATTTGTTAGATAATTTTTTTAAATTTTTTTTAGGTGTTACTAATATAGGGAAACAAATGTTTGCTTAATGGTGGATTTTGTAAGTTTTGAATTAAGTTTAATAAGTTGAAAATTAAATAAATGGTAAAAAAATAATTTGAAAAAAATAGAGAGAGAAAAAATGAACGGTCTAGGAAAATCATAGATATGTGTCAAATCACCTCTTTATTTATCTATTTATGTTATTTTTAATAGCTCCAAGAATCTTTAAATTCAATTAATCAACTATTCACCTTTCAATATTATTATCATCATTATTAATATAATTTAAAAGTTATGATGCCAATAGTCATGGAAATAAGGACAATTAAATTGTTATGCTAAAGAACATGAACGAATGAAGAAATAAAAATTAACACATTCATTTTTATACAAAAATATCAAGAAGAAAAAATAAGAAAAGATGTCAAAAAATGAGAAAAAATAAAAATAAATAGGATCCTTGGCCCAAAAAAAGGTGACACGATACTTTTCTTTTATCTAGTTTTATGTTATATATATCTTTGTAACAGATATACATCTTAACTAAAACTCGTATGACCTGATATTTAGATGAGTTGAACGTCATGTGAAAACCACCTCACTATCCTCTTCATATTTACCCCCCTAATAATTTTCAAGTAAGTAGATATCTTTTTTAAAATTTTAAAGTAAGTAAATATCTTTTAAAATGTTTTCACTTGTTTTTAATTTGTTCTGGCAAAATGATAAAATACAATTTATGCACCCAAATATTTATCAGCCATTATTAATTATGTTTGCAAAACATATATGATATAGTGTTTTGATTTTGTATTTTTTTTTAAATGTATTAAAGATTAAGCATAACTTTTAAAATTTGGTTAGAACATTTATATGAATTTAAAAATTAAAATTTATTGCGACAGAAAATGACTTCCATCTAAACGTGACGGAAGTTATGTTCTCCTTTTAAAAAAATACAGTTTAGCAATCAAACAACAAAGAATGGTATTTTTTTTAGAAAATGTTCTTTAGTAAATATTTCTTGTAAAAAAATTAGAAAATTAAGAGAAGACAAGAAACACATATAATTTACATAATTAGGTTTTAACTCTAGAGGAAAAAGGTCATTATTTTTCAATCCAAAGAAAACCTTTGAGGTTACGTGTAATGTTAATAGTTGCTCCTTTTGTTTCTATTTGTATGTCATCATATCAGATTTTCATGTCACTCAAGAAACTAGATAAATTTATCACTATATCCTTAGTTAGTGATTTTTTGAAGTTAAGATTGCAATAAATAAGCATAAATTAATTTATTTTAATTAATTAAATTGACCAATAAACATGAATATTTAATCATTTAATTTTCATATGTTGGTGAAATTCATATTTTCAAGGCTAATAACAATAGTAGTTAAATTATATAGAGACTTCCTCCAGCGTACAAAAGAAAATTCAATAGCCTCAGCCAGTTTTTTTTCATAATGTGTTAAATATATTTTGTTCGCAACATTTATACCAAACTAGTCCGTTGTAGCGCTGGCAATTTCAATTTGAATACTGAAATCCGGGTTCAAACCCCGGCAACGGAAATATCTTTTTTGATGCATATTTAATTTCCTTGCCATTTAACATTATCTTGATTTAATTATTAAGTGTATTTCCTTTTTAATGTTACTATCAGTTAATAATATGAATAAATTTGAATGATTGAAATATATAACACAATTTTAATATTATCAAGATGTTCATTCAATTTTTTTTATAAAAATAATGGTTCACTAATTTCATTCATATTTTCACCGTGATCATCATCGTTTATCATTATAGGCAAAAAAAAATTAATTAACAAAAGTGATATTAGATCAAAAGTTTAACGAAAGACAAAATTGTTCAATTTCCAATTTCTAACAATACATAAATAAATTTGGCCTTTTCCCCAAATCATAATTAAAACAAACTTAAGCGTAACATCAAGTTAGGTTAGGACAATTTTGAAACTAGATGTGGTCAAATACATGATGATTGAACAAAACGAAAATCACCAGTAGAGAGATGGATAGAGGGTGTGTTTGGTATGAAGGAACGGAAAATGTTTTCCAATTTTCTCATGTTTGGTTGGGTTAAATGTTTTGGAAAATGTTTTCCAAATCAACTCATTTTCCTCAAATTTCAGGAAAATGACTTCCCTTCAAAACTTAAGGAAAACATTATCCAAATCTCTCTTCCAACTTCAAACTACAATTACTTTTTTATTGAAAAAATCAATTTATTTTGTCCCTATCCTCAAACCAGCCCCCCAAAAAAAATAAAATTACAGTTTGTTTTTAAATTCAATTTTTTTACCCACCCTCACCCCTACCCCTACCCCCACCCCCTCCCAAAAAAATATTAAAAATTATTTTTAAAAGATATTTCTAATTTCAATTTTTTATTTTTTACCCCCACCCACTACCCTCGCCCCCTATCAATTTTTTATTGTTTTTAAAAAATATTTTCACTTTCAATTTTTTATTTTTTCATCCCGATCCTCAATCACCCACTCCCCCTCCTCGGCTCCCCCCCCCCAACCCACCCATCCCCTACTCATCACCCCTACCCCAAAAATAATAATTTAAGTTTGTTTTTAAAAAATATTTTCAATTTCAAAATTTCATTTTTTCACCCTACCTTGACCCCCCCTTGTTGACACCCAATTTTGACCCTCCACAATATAAATTAATCATTTTGAGCTTCTTCAATTGCAAACGATTTAAAATAATTAGCTCTATAAAAAATTCAAAAATAAGTAAAATAAATATAGTTTGCAAGTTATTTTAAATAGTTTCGTCGCTTTTTATAATTTTTAAATAATATATATGTTTTACATAATTATGTATATAATTAGTATATTTTATGATTATTTGAAGATCGTCTCAAAAAAGATTTTTATATTTTAAATATTAGGGATGGTTATAATTTTGAATCAATGAGTTTTATGAAATTCAAAATACTTTCAAGTTTTTTTAAAAGTAATTTTACCTTTTTAAAAAAATAATAAACATGTATATTTTTGCAATCACGTTATTTTATAAATATTTGAAAATATCATCACAAAAGATTTTACATCTTAGTTAAATATTTTATTAATTTACTTTAAGTATAGTTATAATTTCGAGTTAATAAGTTTTGTAATTGAATTAGTTAGTTATAATTAAGTTAATTATTTTTTATTTCGTTGAGATTAAGAAGCTCATTAATTAATTTGTATTAACTCATCTTGTTTAAATTTTAGCCGAATTCACCAATTAAATTCTATTAGGCTATAATTGAAATCCATTATTTAATAACAATTTATCCCATCTTTTAAGATTAATTTTGGGCCACTTCCTAAAGGCCCAATTCTAATTCTCTAGACAACAAATAATTACAACCCATTTCCCCTTCTTTGCTTTCCAATTCAACACCCCTTTTCAGCCCACATCCTTAGCTCCAACCCGGCCCAACCCACTGTCAATACAAAAGAAACCCACCAGCATACAAAATACAACAGCAATACATACAACATACGTACAGTACCGATCCCTGTACACTTCTTCTTCTTCTTCACGCTAAATCAACCCGGAAATTGTGTCCCTACCTTGCCAGAACCCATACCCTGCATATCCATCACCTTCACGTCCCCTTTCCCCCATTTTAAGGGATTTTTTCAAGGCTTTCTACTGTTGTCTTGAAAAGGGGCAGAATGAATTCAATATTTCACGCAATTTCCCCCTAATTTCCATCGATATATTCATCTCTTTGGGTTGCAATTAAGAGGGGGGGAAAATTGGAGAGCAAAAATACTAAGATCAATTTAAGCAAAGTAGCCGAAATATATACAAAAAATACCTCTCTAGAAAAACAGAGGAGACACTTAGTTTCGGAGTTGTGTTCGATATTTCGGCCTAGATATCTCAATTGTTTGTGTTCGAATCTTGGTGTGGTGAAGGTCGTCGTTCTAACTCGCCGTTCTAGTTCGCCGCCCGAAAAAAGGTAACATTTCCTCCGATAAATTTTCTCCTCATCTCCTTTTCTATTCTTGTTTTGTTAATGTAGGAGAATCATTATTTTGTTGGTTGTTCGCTGATTAGTTGTCGTTTGGATTGATGTTGTTTTTCCGTGAAACATATATGCTTGGTTGTTTCTATGGGTTAGTCATAATATTGAATAATAGTTTTTGTTCCTTCTTGCTCCAGTTCATTGTCTTCTGTTAAGGTTGATGTTTATTATCCTTTTCTAATTATTGCTGGAAGTTACTAGTTTATTTTTGGTCACCATAATAAGTTCCACATTTAGTTGAGCATTAGAGTATTTGCTTTTCTTTGTTTTGAGTCATCTTGCTACAAAAAATAAAACCAAATGCTTTGTTCCTTTTTCATTGTTATTTCTTTGGTTACTTTTAAAATTGGTTGCATGAATTTGTATACTAGTTCCTAGCAGCGTTCAATTGTTAGAAGCCTTTTGGCTTCACAATAGCCTTTTTTTTGTTTCTTATGTCTTCGATTTGGGTTGTGAGTTGAGAATACTTGTGAGAATCAATCGGTTGCAGCTTTTTATTCGTTTAAGTTCCTTCAAAGTGGTAGATATTTTACTAAGGAAATGGTCGTTGTTCTTATTTTAACATTTTGAGTTGTAGTATGCCGAGCTTTCGACTTGTTTCGCTAGTAGTTATTCTCTCTAGCTCAGTTTCTTTAGTGGTACGTTTATCTTCTTAATGAAGTTTGTATTCAACCTCAATGTTTGACCTTAGTTGCTGCTTTTGTTTCACTGACCCTCACTCATTTTGACGAATTTATCTCCTGCTCGATTTCATGGTTGTTCTTTCCTTACTTAACTACCCTTACATCTCACTTAGGAATTATTTTGAAGAAGCATGTTTCCGTCGTCAAGTGTTCAGTGTACACTAACGTTCTATTTGATCTCTTCTTGTTTTATTGTTTATTTGGCTCGATTTCATATTTGTCATTGCTATTAGTATGGTTTATT